>QDHC01002134.1:147805-167167 GCA_013186455.1 Papilio dardanus tibullus
GTCCCTCTCGCCGCGTCGGGGCTGGCTCGTACACCATTATCATCTCCATCCTGGAATATTGTTTGTATTTTTATTACAAGAGAACAAAGAAACATACATTGAAGACCATTTTAGAACTCAAATATAAAAATGAAGTAAAAATCGATTTAACATGCAATTATATTGGATTCTTTATTTGCGATTAGGATTGAAAAATTGCTTAACGACATATACAAAAATGATGTTATTTGACAATCCTTATCCTTACATAGTATAAAACAATAACGGTTTTTTATGTGTGTCCATATATATGCTTGAATCTTTAAAACTACGCAACGGATTTTGATGCGGTTTCTTTTTATAGATAAAGTGATTCATAAGGAAGGTTTTCATGTATAATACACTAGCGACCCGCCTCGGCTTCGCCCGGGTACAATGCTGATACTAAATACACTACAGAAAAACTATAAACGTTGATTTTAACAGCCATATTGATAACAATTGCATTCGGGCGAAGCCGGGGCGGGTCGCTAGTATTTAATAAAGTAATAAAAACATGCATAAAGAGAAGAAGACTTACCGGAACATGCCACAGCCTAAAGAAAAATAAAAAAAATGCAAAAAAATATTATAAGCGTTAGTTTAATTCATGCTTACCTTTATACCAATTAATTATTAAAAATGACTATACAATCTAAAAATCTATTTATTTCTTTTATTTACAAGAAACTAATTAATCTAAGTTAGCACCAGAATCCTATTCAGTAAATTATCCGAGAAAAATTGTATTAGAAATTAATTACTCTGGTATCTATTGTAAAATCTAATTAGATAAAGTAAATAAAAATGTAAGATTCTTATTGGAAATCGTTATTTTCTATTCAGAAAAATATATCATATCAATTTTATTATTGGTTTTGGATAAACATTATAACACGTTCGCTGTAGCAACGGTTTCCCGTTGTACGGGGTCAATAACGCCTCGTACCGACGTACCAGGCGTTATCGACCTCGTACTACTTTTCTCCGCACTATAAGCTAGTCACGTACAAGGTGTTTTAGACCTCGTTTCGCGAACGTGTTAATTTTCCCGTATTTTTAGTATCAGTAGTAGGTGATTAAAATCTTATCTCTATTTTTAGTAGGTTGTTAGGTTATGTTAGAAGCTTCCTATATTAAGTTCTTTTTTAGGTTAGGTTTTTTTAGGTTAGCCGCAGGACAGTTTAAGCTGCAGTTAGTCAATGTTAGGTTCTAACTAATCTAGTTCTGACTAATCAGTTAGGTCTACATGTGTGACTGGTGCAACCTGCCGCGCTCGTTTACTTGGCGTCTCCTCCTCGTCCCTATCTCTTTCTTCTGCCGTCGACGTCGGCGGGAGACTGGAAGGAGAATAGACAAGTTAAAAACGCCCTATTTCTAAATAATAACTACAATCTATAATACCGGCATCCAATCCAAATTCTTAATCATAAACGATAGAAAGTTAACCTCCAAAAATACAAAAAAAATATTTTGACTTTTTTATCGTGAAACTAAATAACACGAGACTTTTTTTAATTTAAATAAAGCAGAGTAAAGTTGCCAGTCTCCCTCAAACTAGAACTAAGCCATAAACACTCGAAACTGGCCTAATCCGAAATAGGAGAGCCATAAACAAGACATCCTCACTAAATAACATTAGCGACACTTATTTTTAAATATCATTTCTCTCTATCCATTAATTTACTTAAGATAATTAAAAAAAATCGTAATGACCGCCAAGTTTGCAGACGTGCTTCTGTTTAATTAACTTCAGGGTTGATTGTAAACGAAGGTACCAAATAGATGCTGTAAACCCTTAAAAATTTAATTTAACTTTCTATGCATTAACATAATGAGTTACTGTATAGTTACCCGTGTTTGGAGTAGTGTAGACCAGCTCGGCGCACGAGCTGCCTGGCCAGCGGGAAGAGCTCGTCTCGCCGCGTCAGCAGCGCGGGCACGCAGCGACACAGCTGCGCCGCCGCCTCGTTCACCATCACCTGGATTATATACTGCGTGTACGCAATTGACAAATACTTGATGTTGACTTTTCAAAGAGAATGCATGCGAGATGATCACTAAAGGGTGAACCCAAGAGCAATAACAATAAAGACAAACTAGGGAAACATTTGTATAGTTGAGGAATTTAAAAAGGCTGACTGCTGCTTCTAGTTGCCTTCTACTGCCTTTAAAAACCTCTAAATAAATACTAACTTAACTTGGCTTTCGTGTGCCAAAAAGACCTTACCTCATGCAAAGTCAACGGCTTCTCTGGCTTCCGTTTGCAATCGAATCTGCCGTAAATCGCCGCGTACTTTCTGATCTCCTCCATCCTGCGAGGATCCGTCTCCGGCATCATCATAACCAGCTCCAGGTCTTTACACATCTTCTTCTTAGTATTCTGAGGTTTAGGCTCCAGCTGGGGTAAATGTTTACTCAACTTTTCCGCGGCCGCAGCTAGCCTCTGCACATGAATGTCTAAGAGGACTGGAGTTAGTTGTACCGGTGATGTGACTGAGCTCGGACTGGAGCCTGATGATGCAGGGGGACAGGCGCTTTGAGGGGAGAAAGACCTGGCGGTTGTTGTGACAGGAGCGGCGGCGGGAGATGATGGTAGGACTATCTTAGTGAATGTAGCTTGACTATGTACAGGACTGACGTTTGGAGCTGATGTGGTAGAACCACAACTGTTGTCGGGTGCGCCAGGGGAGGGACTGTACATTGGTCTACTACTCTCAGGGGAGGCGACTGTTCTAGGAAGAACATTGGGTATTGATGATGGTATGTTTAATAGTCTTTGGTTGCATTGTATGAATGGGTTCTCTGTACAAATGTTGGGCACGATGGGTATCTGGAAGAGGGAAGGGTTGTTGACCCACTCCTGCAGGGCCTTCTGGAGACGCCGCACGTGTAGAGGTTTAGACGCCATACCGACTAGTGCCATTATTTCTAAAAACTCTTCTTCGCCGGCGTCACATAGTTGTTGGACGTCGTCACCTCCTGGAAACAAATTGGTAACTGCTGATTTTACGTAGTCATATAAAAACCTAAAATAAAATATTTTAAACACATTACATGCAGTACCATTATGAGAAAATACAATTCACTTTACCAATGAGGACATTTACAATTTCTTAATTCTCAAAACCAAAAAAAAATCAATTGACATTAATATGCAAAAGTATCTTTATTGTTCCTCCAGCTAGCGTGTGATTCACCAAAAAACTTCGGTTCACACTCCGTTTTAATTTAGACTAGAATATGCAAATATCTTACGTGACCACGTTACGAAGGGGCTAAGAAAAAAAAAACAATAGGGCTAAAGCCGGCCAAACCCTTCCACGGACCGGATAATTGCCAGTTAAAAAAGTAAGAAATTAAAAAAAAGAAATTTGCATGGGACGTCTGCGATGTTTTTTCTCGTATGTTAATGTATTTTTTGATTTCTTCGTTTGGGAATGATGAGAAAATGTTTTTTTCACTGTTCCTATCTTCTGTTATTAATTTTCTTAGAATCATAAGTAAAAGAGGTATTAATTACGTAAGTAAAAAAATTGGTTGTCGATTTCTGTATGTGACAAAAAATGTAAAAATGTTGCCATATTACGTTGTATACAGAAACTCAATTTAGGTATAATCCAAATGAAGGTTATGTTTACCATACAGTTTCATAAGCATTGGGCCTAAGAATACACATCCCACCTGTTGCAAGAAATATGCGCTTTGTAAATACCACAAAAGTTGATGGAAATTGAGACTGCATTCTTTTAATATTAAAAGGTGTGCAAACGCGTTAGTTTATTCTGATCATATTTTCATTCCTTTCGTAGAAGTTCTACAATTTACTTATGTAAATAACATACTGACGGTATTCCGGGTGTCATACATACCCATCTCTAGCAGCGTGTCATAGTACGCGAGCAGACTGGCTCGCTGCATCACCCTGTACAGCTGCAGCTCGGCTTCGTTCGCAGGCGCTGACGTCACCACCACTGCAATACACATTAATTATTAGTTACAAGCATTTAACTTATTCCTTTCCTATCATTTTCTTATAAAAAAACTATGGCAAGGGAAAGCTGACTAAGATTAGTCCACCGGCCCTCCAGCGCGCTTATCTGAAGACACAAGGAATCGCCTTCATTGCACGCCTGTTTTCTTTGTGATCATGGTATTGCAACGGGCGAGCCGGTCCTTCAGTAAAGATGTTTTTGTAGGCTCTACCGTTACCAATATGAAAACTTAATTAAACAAAAATAAAGATGAATAGTTAAATGAACGCAGAATTTTAAAATGCAATTAATGTTATAATCGCTAGTTTAACATATTTTCTAACTAATGCTCAATCATTTACCCTTCGATTTTTATAACGATCTTCGAGAGTCGAGTCGTGCGTGCGCCAAATAATTTAGTAGTTCAAATCGCGTGCGGGGCGCGCAACACAAAAAACATCCCCCCTTTTTTAATAACATCCCTAAGCTATTACCGAAAACTGACGACCGTTAGCGGACGAAAAAATAAATGAATAAGTTTTACATAAAGGGGTTCGAGTCTTTTGTCAAACGGAACGGGTCCGGAGTGACGCGCCAATGCGATCTTTGCGCGGGAAAATTATTGATCGATGTTGTTTGGACGAAAAAAATGTTGCCACCCTTGTTGTGCACTATTCGCTTTTTTTTGTTTAGAAAAAAATGTGGGGTGGATCGTAGCTCCACCCCTGGGCTCAGGTAGAAAAAATAATGGACAAAAAAAATATGTATAGTTATTAAAGGTATATGGATAGTTGTATTTAAGGTTATATTATGTGTAATTTGCAATATCTTTATATTATGTCACTACTAGATAAAATATTTTTCATAGTCGATTTAGAAAGTTTAATAACAATTTAGAACAGATTATAATGCGTAGACTTTCGGGACTATGATTTCGTTTACTCCTATTGCTTCTTTTCTACAAATAAAACATTGTAAGACTAACAATTTTGATTGCTACTAAAACAAATCAGAAGAAAATCCTAAAATCTCCTGATGCTATACGACTATGATTCGAACAACATTTTTATAACTCCCGTCTACGTTAAAATATCTTATGAGAAATATTAGTTCCTCACCATCTTACTATTGTATTAAACAACCGGTTCATCATTAGTTTACCCATTCACAATTCCCGTACCAACTTTACGAAACAAAAAAGTTTTTATGTTTGAAAAGTATAAGAAAAAATCTTTCTTGATGCTATAAAAAACAACGAGAAGACTTTCTCAAGATAAAAAAAATCTATTTCTCAGAGTGTCCAAAAAATGTATTTGCATAATCTTGTGTTTGAAAAAAAATCGCCACAAACGCAGTATGCAAATTTGGCGCGAATCAGAAGGGTTAGAGCGGCCAGATGGCCGGGCTATTGTTTTTTTTTAATCTTAATTTTTTATCTGTTAAATTGGTGACGTAACATTTTGCATACTTACTGAGAATAATCAATGTGTAATTTTATGCGAGTCTCACGGTTTTGATACAGGTACTTTTTTTGTTTCTTTTTTTTAACTATCTTAGTTTTATATTCGGGATGCATATTAAACACTATTTTTACTGTAATCTATTGCTAAAAGATATTTTATGAGTCACTGAATTTATATTAGAGACAAACGGACAAATCCAAGATATAATTACGAAAATATAAATAATTTAAAACAATGTCATTTCTCTACTTCTCTACGGCACTTATTATACAGCTACTATTTTATCTAACCTAAAATACATCTCTGTAACCATTTAAATTAACTTACTTCTCAAAAAAATAATTAACTATTATCAAATATAATTTCTAAAGAGAAATACATCAAAAACACATTTGCATGATAAATGTCACAGTCCCGGGTAATTACGATTTGCCGCAAGGATCAAAACACGTGTAACTTCGTGTGAAATTATTCGAGTATTCATTCTATAGTAATATGATAGTAATTAGGCGGCAATAGAAACTCAGAACAAACCCGTCCCTTTGTTGCTTATGGTATTTGAATAAAGCCTAAGCCAAATAATACAATCATTTTTATCTATAAACAAAAAAGTCGCCATTGTCACATTCGACATAAAAGATCTGTTCCCAATAGGGTGGATAGGATTTTAGTTACAAGAAGACATTCCTGGATTTTACCATTCTTTTATCAATCAACATCAATTATTAAGACAGTATTTTAAAATAATTGCTTTTTGAATGTGTAGAATTTTAGCTAACATATAGGGTAGAAAAATATATTTATGAGACATGTAATTATTAAAAAAAACGAAAGTAAAAATGATTTATCACGGCGAAATGAATAAAAAATACCTTTATTTCAGCTTAAGCTTTGTATTAATTTTCTTTAAATAATAGCAAACGAGTTCAATAACTAAGACAGTTCCTTTGCCTAACTTCTAAATTGTCACCCTTGTAAAAACGGCGCTAATGACAGTTAACGTCAACAGACAAAGATGGCGGGAGAGTAGCGGGATGTGCGCGCGCATGCGATTAGCGCCTTTTAGCACTTGCCCGTGATTGATATGCGCAATATTGTCGCACTTTATGAATATTAATGCATGCATTGTGCAGGTTGCGCTAACGACTTCCAAGACACCTTTTTTTGACAGCTCAACTTCCGCGCGAAACCCGTGTGAGCAAGTCTTAGCAGATTAAAAAAGATTTTGTTTTTTTAGTCTATTATGTTAGAGATACATTCGTTTTGGCGCCAAATTAATAATACACCAGGTACTTAGATAATCTAATCACAAAGCCGTCTCATTAAAAATATCTTAAAAGTGAAACTATAAACCTGCATTCCTAAACTTTAATTATCAACCCTTACTTAAAAAAAATAATAAAACTTCCGTTCAGAATCATCTGTCGCTTTAATTCAAATCTAAAAGAAAATAACAAATTGTCTTTGTTTTATTGTGGATAGTGTCGATCTCGAATAACAAAAACTCTATTACGGATAACCTCAAAAATCACCGACCCATATGTCTTTTATACAAAAAATGTGATTTAAAAACAATGACTCGGCGATTAACATGCGAGATTAGATGTAAAAAACGTATCGGTGGGCTTTTTGAGAGTTTTTTTCAAATCGAAAGTGAGATTTGTCGGGCAGGTGCCGTCCGAAACACTTTTTCTAATAATTAATCTGGTTTGCATCTGGCCGGTAATTACGCTTCGGCCACAATTTGAAGGGTTAATCAAATATAATAAAGAAATTAGAACTGCTCGCCGGGCGGACATGTGTTCTGGCTTTTGTTTCAATGCCTTCGCTTTTAATTATAACCTAAAAAACATAACATTTAATAGATTTTGAGGTTGTTATTATAAGTTTCTCAAAACTAGTTTCCCCTGCTGTAATTGAATTAAGTGATAAAATAATTTAAATAACGTCAAAATAAATTTCATTTGGATACATACAATTGTATTTTGTGAAGCTATCTTAACAATTACCATGAACCACATTTTTAATTACATGTTTCTATAGGAAAAACAGTATTACCACAAAACGCTTTGTGCCTCGGAGCGCCACTTAGAGCTTTTACACATGTTACTTCATAAGTCGGACTTCTAATTGCCGCTGCCGGAGCCCCAGGGCTCCGCAGTTAGCACCTCGCGCTTTTTATTAAAAAATAGGGGTCGAAAAAACGCCGAAGAAATTACTCGGCCACCCCTGCTTTTACCAGCGATAGCGTAGGGATGTCTCTAAAATGATAAGCAAAATTCATAAATAATTATAAAATTGATTTAATATCAATAACAATAAAATGAATACTTTCTTGATTTCTTCTTTGTTATTAGATTTTAAATATCGATTAGTCTTTACGTAGCTATACAAAAGTACTCTACAAACAATATTTGGCGATTCTATCAAAACATATTTATGTATCTATATCTACCTAATATGGACCTAATTTTTAAGAAAACCAAAGAGTTATTTAGTTTTTCTTATGAATTATTTTGTGTAGTGGCAGCCCTGGGCCGCGGGCAGGGCGCGCCATCTGTCAGGGAAGGGTTGGTCGGAGGCGAAGTCGGAGGGTCATTTCTGACTTTGTTTGTTTTATCACTGTGTTGACATAATAAACTAAATTTAACCTAGTACTCTACAAAATGACTAAAAAATATACAATACATGGTAAGTAAATAATTTTTTTAAAGAAATTAATATTATTAACTTTAAGTTGTTTTTTTTATAAGAGAAAGGGCAAACGAGCGGCTAGATCACCGAGGTGATCTTCGATGCCCATGGACATTTGGAACACTCGAGGACGCAAATCCGTTGCCGGCCTTTAAGGAATAGATAGGCTCGCTTCTTGAAGGTCCCTAAGTCGTAGCGGTTTGGAAGTACCGCCGAGGACAGACCATTCCACAACTAGGCTGTGCAAGGCAGAAAGTTCCGCGAAAACCGCACGGTTGTGGATTGATAGCCATTCAGGTGGTGTGGACCATTTGTGGGACCCACAAAATAGTCGAGGTCGCTGGGATGTTTCGGTAACTACAAGGGAAGGATCTATATATTCTTTTTAGGATGTATCGTCTGCGAAGACATCTATTCTGCTTAATAAGAGGTAAATCAGACATCAAGAATAACTATAATTACACTTCATGTTTAAGTTTTTTTCTTTGCTATCATCGAAAGCTTTAATTTATTATTTTTTCTAATGTGAATGAGTTATTTAATTAATCATTCCATATTTACTTTAGTTCTTAAATCTAGATTTCTTCTTATGTAATAAATATTAAATGATTGATCAGAAAAACCTAACTCCATAATATTCAAGCTTTGTCCAGGCTCCTTTTTTCAAGTAAAGCAAGATATTTAACATTTAAACATCGCTCTTAAATTTCCTATTAAACTAGTAAAGTCCAAATAAAACAAAACACATCTTTGGTCCAGTCTCTTCATCTGTCCCTTAGTTATGGTAACATCTTCCCGGATGTTAAAAAATAATAAGAGAGGGGTCAATCATTCCCACAGTGAGCACCTTACGGACATACCGACTAATAATTTTAATACTGGCAACCCTTCCGCGTTTTTTTGCCGCCAACTCGTTTAGTCCATTCAATCTCTTCCGTGAGAATGTCAAACAAACGCTAAGAAAAAACTAAAGACTCTATGGTCTAATAAAAAATATTAAATTGGGGGCGCGAGTGGACAGTTGCCAGACTCAAAAAAATAATTTATAGCTTTTGAATGGATAATAAATGGACGATTTATCTGATTTCAGTTTGAAGTACTTTAGTGGCGTTGTTAAGGGTAACGTTATTGTATTTAAAGTGATCATTTCAAAAGATCCTTTTCAAAGAAAATAATATAGTCTTAACCTACGGCTTCATTAGACCGATGTCACGCAAAAAACGGCCTTATTCCGAAGCGAAATCTATGTTTTTTCCGCGAACTCGGTTTAAGAAGCCATATGGTCATAGCTAATCTTTAAATTGTAATACTTTTTAGTAAACTAGGAGATCAAATTGTTATATTCTAAGTCAACGTAAAATAAATATTAAACTAATGAATTAGATGATTAATATTACACAACCAATGAAACAAAGACAAAAGCTGTTACTAAAATATGTCCACCTTTTATCATGTATAATTACACAAATTATATCCACATTTTTGAATCTATAATTAAGTACGTATGAAGGACTAAAAGGTAAAGTTTTTTGTTCGTAATTAATACACAGGTGGAACGTTTGATTTGATAAAGAGAGGAGTAGATAAAATTAAATAAAATACATACAGACGAATTGAGAACCTTCTCCTCATTGGAAGTCGGTTAAAATAGAGTATGTGATGTAAAGTGCGTCATTGCATTCTATCTATATTAATATTATAAAGAGAGAAACTTTGCATTTTTGTATTTTTGTTTGTATTGAAGCTCAAGAACTATTGGGCCGATTTCAAAAATTCTTTCACCATTAGAAAGCTACATTATCCCCGAGTAACATAGGCTTTATTACTTAACAACTAGTTTAATAATGTTATAAATGCAAAAGTTACGACGGATGGATAGATGTTTGTTTGAAGGTGCTTTCGAAACAGCTTAACGGATCTTAGTGAAATTTGGTATAGATGTTGAACACAGGTTACTTTTTAAGATTTAATTCTACGCTGACGTAGTCGCGTGTAAAAGCTAGTATTCAATAATATAATCGACCTTATAGTCCATTACACTAATTTAAAAATCATTTAGTTCTCCTTCGTTGGTAACTCTGTTGGTATCTCTATTTTGATTAGCCTTCATAAAACTTCCAAATAATTATACTATCCCCTTCTAAAATAACATCAATCAAAACATTTCTCACGTTTGTGTAATTACAAAGGTTTTTATAAGTTTTTTTGGAGTTTCTCACAGCCCTCCGTTGTCTCTCCCTCACTACAGGTGAGGCGGGAGAAAAAACTAACCATAGATTAAAGAGCAATGTGTATTCCCGCGTTTTTCTTATTCGACCTCTTTTCTAAGTACGCCAGCGTTATTAATAGATTATTACAAAAAATAGTTAAGTTCGAAAGGGGAAGAGGGAATTTTGAGGGAATAAAACTTTAAATAGCCTAACAAAGGCTAAATTTTACTTTAGCTACCGAACCTGTTTTGCGCTTTAATGTCCAAATTAAATACCTATTTGGAAACTTACAGCAGATGTTGATATCAATTAAGAATTGAATCTTCTGATGTCTTCGAGTTCGTCTATTTTGTCATAAAATCAAATATAATGACGTTTGAACTACTAAGACATATGTTATTTCCGATCCAGTGGCCACTAAAATCAGTTAAACCCTCAAAACTCTTCATTCACATCCGCTTCGACCGAAATTGACAATTAAAAAGAAATAAAACAAATCTCTGGCCCTGTCAATGTCAAAAAAGGGCGGGAAGAGCAACTGACGGCACTTTTTTAAGCGCCAACAGGTGGCAAAGGGTTGTTCATACGTTAGCTAATATTTTTAAAGCATTATCTATGGCCAGAGAAAGCGTGACAAATGTACTAAGCAGTCTAAACATATGTTCCACTCATTACTTGATAATCGGTGAAATTGAAAGTTAACCCTTTCCCTGCGGGCTTCTTAATTATTTTCTTTCTATTACGACCACCTTTTGCCTTTCTGGTTAGAATTCATTAACTTCACACCGCGGGGTAAATACATTTTCATGTCTTGTTTTATTATACTTTATTTTATATATAACCATAAACAATAAGTTAACGACATGCGGGTCGAATTAACAGTTTTTTTTTATTTAAATATAAAATAGGTTTTATTGTCTTGTTCCTATACTATGTCATGTGAGAGAAAAAATTTTGTTTCTTTTGAGTTATAAGAAACTAAAAGCTTTTTTTTATAAACTCACAGAACTGGCCACCTCGTATAGTTTTTACTTCAACTTTACGTATTTGTCTACAAACGATTGATGATAATAAATCAAGTTAATAAATGCTAAATTATTTTTAGTAAAAAACCATAGATAGCATTTGCTAACGCGAGCATTCATCGTAACTCGCAACCTTAATCTTTTAAAGATTTGTTGCAAAACGAACTTTACATTACCTTTTATGGTCTCCGCAAATTGCTACCTTTTTTCATGTGCAACCTTATTTTTAATAATAGATTTATATATCCACAGATTCCTTTGAAATGTCACAGTAATGCCACATGCTTGTGTCATATTCGGGTCAAATGACAGATGTGGTGGCGCGCTTATAGTTGGAAGTAAAAACAAGTCGACTTAGATCTAATTATTAATAGTTGAATATCATATTTGTTGTCGATTTATGGTCCGACACGATAATAAATAATAATAGTCGATCATAAATAACAAATATGTCCTACTTATATGTAGTTATCCATTACTTTGTATGTTTAAATATTGGTGCAGATTCTTTTACGTTTTAAAATATACTTATCAAAATAATAGAGTCGTCAATTTAGAAATCATATCTTCCTACTAGACAGAACATTAGCCAAAGTTCAAAATTAAAAATTACATGCTCAACAAAAAAAAAAACAAACGGTGATAGTTATATAAAAGCGAAAGCCTTCAGACTTCATCAAACTCGAAGGTGGACAAGTTAATAAATAATATATTTAACGTAGGCTGTCAACATTCAACAACTGGCAACACCTGTCCGAAAACCAAACAGTCAATAAAGTATCAATCACAACGTGCCGAAGTTCACTGAACCCACCGCTGCCAACATTACAAAACAATTTATAACCTAATACCAATTATTACAGTTTAATTTTAAATACACGCAGTCCTAGATCAGTCATCGACAAAGCTTCTAATTTTGTTAATTCTTTCTTACATGTTAATATGTACGTTATTGCTAGTGTGCGTAGAGCTATAATACAGTACAATGGTTATAGATTCGTTGTCAAACTTTTTGTTACCTTCTGTCCATCAAAACATCTGCCGGCAGCTGTATGATGAGATTAGATCAGACCTGTCCAGTTGTACTTCGATTCGTGGTTGACTGCGAAGGGGTTACTTTTTAATTCACCTCCAGTAAAAGAAAAACAAAAAAAATATGACATAAAATTTTTCGCGCCTTTTTAAATTTTTTGACATTTCGTTGAGAAAAATCAAAAAACCCATTGCACGGTCACTTAGAGATGCTGTAGGTTAAAAGTTAAGCAAAGAAAGATTCGATTTTAATAAAAAAAAAGTAATCATCGTACCCCATAGATATCCACAAATTCAAAGGAAATTTATAATTTTTAGCTCTACCATCCCTACGTATGAATGTAATGTAATGTAGTTAAGCTTGACTTAATGTAATTTTTTACTGTAAACTAAAGTACATCGCTTATTACACTGTTAGATAGATTATTTTTTAAATATTATAAAAAGTAAATTCAAAGATTAAAACAAATACATTGTCGTCGTTATTGTCAACGCAGTTTTTTAATTTAATACGGTGTCCTCATGACTTAAACAGTTGGATTCCGCGCTTTTTGCGGACGCGCGCGCAATGTGTCACATTTTTATCTGGCAACATTAGTAGCATTATAGCCTTGCGATGTCCTACATTTTGTATGAAAATGGATATACAGCTAAGACCTTTCCTTTTGTCCTATATTTTTTTCTGACCATTATTAGCGGAGACGTCCCGAACAATTGACAATTACCGTTTTAGGTGGCGCTGTTATGGTATGGCACTTTTTTTAAACATCGATTTATTAGTAAAATAACCTGTAGTCCTCTCGCCAGAGGGCGTCGAATTGCAAGGTGCGTATGAACTGTTTTTATGAACGCTGTTCCGGCCAGCGTCCGATGTTTACCGTTTCATTTCCTTTTTTTACCCATCTTTACCTTAAACTCTCATAATTTATGGCGTGTGGTTTTTATCGGGTCTTGACATTTAATTCGCGTCAACAATAACAATTTTTATGTTTCTTCATCTACATTGTACACTGCATCTTGCATAAGAAAGCATTAATAAATGAAGGGGGTGAGAAAGTTGAAACGTGCACTGTTAAAACACTTTATTTTAATAAATACTAAATAACAATACTGAAATTTTCTTATATGGACGAACCTCAAAATGCATGCAGACTATACTACCTACTTAACTCTCGAATACAAATTATTGAATTAATGTTAGAGGTCGATAAAAAGCTGGCGCGCGAAAAAATTGTCTGTGGCGCCTTGGTGACAGCGCGCGAAAGCTTCGTGCCTCGCGACATAAAATAAATATCGCAGACGCAGGCCGTACAAAATAAACATGGCGGACGTGATTCGGCACTAGCCGCCTATTATAAATAATTAATGATTCCGTCCGCTCTTATGCACGATAAAATGCCATTACGGTTTTCATCGAGGATTTGCAAAAAACATCGAAAACCGCCGCCATCCCGAACCCGTCTCAAGCAAAAAACGCGCTTAAAAGACTGCGCGGGCATCGCTGAAATTCCCGCGATTTCTTATTGCAACGCGGTCATTTGACTCCGGCCATTATCTGCGGAATTAACAACGGTAAAAAAATACAGATTCGATAAAGGTATATTCGCGGTGTCGGCGACAGTTTTTATCATATAAAATAAAGATTACATGGTAAGGGCGAAAAAGCTACGATCCGACGCATAATTGCATCGATGCTATACGCGATCTGCTCATGAAAATTCAGCGCCATTCGAGTGCAACATTCACTACGTTTCCAAAGCTTCGTTAAATCCACGCCAAAATAATAGTAGGTAAACGATTCTATTAAAGTTAGTAAAGTCAACATCTTTGAAAAATAACATAATAAAACCCAAGTCCTTGTCTATGGCTGTAAGATCCTTTATAATGTAGCAATGAACCGTTCTAATATCAAAAATGACAGATGCGTCAGACGTTAACGTTCCATTCGGACAGTAGAACAAAAGTTGATAAAAAAGCTCGGAGCAAGACAATTAGATTGGATTTGCATATTCACAGACGCATTGTTAAATGAGTTGACTCAAGAATGGAGTACGAATGAAAGGCGGAGGTAAAAAAATTAATGAAAAAGACTCGGCTGAGTGCTGCTGTTTTCAAACGCATCTTTGCGTAACCAACTACACAGAGATTCAATGCCCCGTAGTTTATTGTCGTCCTTACAAATGTTATTTATAAATACATCCATATTTATTTTATCTTGCATATTAAAAACTACTATCTAGAAGTTTTATTAATATTTTTAGCGGTCTTGTGCAAAAACGCAAAAAATATCACTTTCAAAATGCGAAGTGCTACGAAAGCTTAACAGGCACCTATGTATTATAAAATATTACACAAATTCAATATAAATAGTCTTCAAAAAATACAATAATACAAAAAATTAAACAACGACATAAAACCTCTTATATTTGCATAAAACACTATATAAAATGCTTAAAATAAGAGAATTAATTAGTCAGAATAAATGAGAATTAAAAATTCTTTTTACACGTAGACTGAATTCCATACAAGGATACGGTGAGATGCGGGAAAAAAACGAGCGATACTAGCGCCACGGTGCGGCTACGACCATAGACTATCAGCTATGGCTGGCACGTGTACACCATCCAGAGTTCACGAGGTTAAAAAATAATAAAAACCATAATTAAAAACTATAATGAACAAATTAGAATTAACTAACGGCATTCTTTTAAATGTTTTATGTCTCCTACTGAATACCAGTTGAATACCAACGCATAAAAATACACATTTTTGTAGGGTTCCTTTCAATTCCATGGCGCAAAATTCCTTCTAAACAAATTATACTAAAGTCAGGTTTGATTAATTCTTATTTGTCTAAAAATAATATCATAAAAGAGAAATAATAATGAAGCTCTTAAAACAACTGTAGCCACAAGTTCAAAAATGTCTTGGTTTGGTCTCAATATTGTTAATTTCATCATAATATGACACAATTTCAAATCACTCTTTAACAAAAATACTTCAATATACTTTTATAGCATAATATTTGGCAGTTCGTACCAGATTCGAGCGCCAAAATACCGAAATTTAGCGGAACACGCGTACCGTACCGGATTTATACGCGGCGGTGAGCCCGGTATAGCGCGCCCGAAACTCCTTAACCGTTTCGTAAGCAAGGACCGGCTCCGCCCTGTCTGTAAAACCATAGTGAAAATAAACTAACGCATCGTACTTTAGAGTCCCGTTAGCTGTCTAAATAAACCTTAGTAACCATAATTATGGCTTCATTAGACCGAGTTGGCGGAAAAAACGTAGATTTTGCTTCGGCGTACAGCCGTTTTCACGTGACATCGGTCCAATGAAGCCGTAGGGTTACAATTAATTTTATATCTTCATTTAACAAACATACGGCCGAATTTTTAAATGTCACTCAAATTATTAAGAGCATCTTACATGTTAAGTCTGCGGTTAAACTCCAAATTCTACGGCGACCTCGTTTAATTTTGACACAACTTAGATTTTAAGCGACGCTTTGATTGGCGAGAGAACAATCGGCCGATAGGCTAATTAATTATAGGTTTGTTGGTTTAGATTAATAGAAGTTCGTTGTGTTAATGTGTGTTTTAAAATGTAAGAATTAATTTGATCTGCTCGTTAGTTATTTTAATATATTTTTTTAAAATGAATTGTTTGATAAATTCCAGCCAGCGTTGCTGTAGCAAAACATTAAAATAAATGCATACGGAACCAGCATACCGCATTATTATTCGCGCACCGAATTTTTTTTAATCAACCACTATTTGGTTTCATTTCGCCGAGTTTTTCAGGCGCCCGTCGACATAGTTATACTTTATTATTGCACAGCTAAAACTTCGCAAGAAGCGTTTTTGCAGCGTGCATTTTTATTCACTTATTTACATAATATCCTTTTTTGTTTGGACGAGCGCATGGCTTATGGGAGGCATTATGCGGGAATCGAACCCAAGTCGCCATGTTGGCAGACTAGTTGTGTTTTATGTTGATATTAAAATGAAAAATATATTCAACGTCTTTTTTTATATTCCACATCGTTAAACAACTTCGCTTGCTGCACTATTTCACTAGCGCTTAACTAAATACCTTATTCTTTATTTTTTATGTTTAGACATCTCCAGAGAAACTTTCTACAGAGGTCCCGTACTACACGACGTCCCCACCGAGGGGCTCACGCCTACCTTAAAGCCTTGTTCGCACCAGGATAGTATTTAAGTCGAGTAGCAAGTAGCATTTATCCGAACAAAGGATTTACTACTGTTCGGACTCGTTTAAGCCTAAACCTACGCACTAGGGTAGTAATTTAGTAACTAATCGTGTCCGAACAGCAATATATATATTTTTTTTTTATATTAATAAGTGGCAAACGAGCAAGCNTGCGAAGATCTTAAAGCGGGCTCTACCACTGTTAAAAAAAATATTTTAGTAGAGTAGATTAGTAAATCCTTTGTTCGGATATTTGCTACTTGCTACTAGACTAAAATACTATCCTGGTGCGAACATGGTTTAAGTTAGAGTTTACGTTAGCCCAGCGCGGATTGACACACATCTTTGAACTTCTTAGGTAAGTAAATTGCCACGCGTTGTTTCCCTTAGTTCTTACAGATAAATAAGAACTTCGTAAATTACAATACAATACAAATTGGGAATCAAACCCGAACCTGTAGATTACTTATACCACAATAGCGCTATAATTTCATAAAAAAAAGCAGCTTATCTTTCCAAATAGCTCGGGGAGATCAGATACTGCACATTTAAGAGTTGTGATGTAGAGACGAGAGGGACAAGAAGTTGATTCTTTAACGACGAGGAACTTTCCCGTGCTGGCTGTGTTTTTGCCTCGCGCCATGTGAGCGCAGTTTTTCCAACGTTACCACGGTTTTTCCTTCATCTACGTACAGTAGAGTGAACTTTTTATTGCATCGATTGTGAATGTAGGGGAAACGAAACGTTTTGATACTTGGAATATATTACATCTTCTTATTAACCGATTGCTATTTTTATATGAAGACAAATATAAAATACATATTTATCTCTATATTAGTTTTAACATGCAGTTGTTAAATTATAATTGTAATAATGTAATGTTTAAGTAATATATTAATAAAACCGTTTAAAATTTCAAATAAAATAACAATACATTTTAAAATTAAGGATCAAACGACATTAAAAAACGGATTATAGATACAAATATTTCGAAACAATAAAAAATTAAGACAAATATTTATAAGGATCAAGATCGTTTAGTCGCAACCGCATTACGGTTGTCATAAAAAAGTCTTTGTGAGACAAAGCGGCGCGGAGGTTCAGAAAAACACAAATTACGTCTCGGTATCGTCTTCGAATACAAGTGGCATCATGCGAATTTACTTCTCATTCGCTAGTGCATGTTTTTGTGCTTCTCTCGGAATTGTACATATAAAAACATATTGCAATCGTCGCAGGAAATGTGATTGTAGATGTGATTTCATTAGGCATATTCTAAAGCTATTTATTTGTTGTAGAAAATTCTTGAACATCGGCATCATATGCCTAGATGACATAAAAATGCGAGAAAATTAGACATACTCGTATTATCAAGTAATCACAGCAATTTTTTTTGTAAAACTAGCTGTTATGCGCGACGTCGTCCGCGTTTAAATAGTCGATGTTACTCGGGGATAATGTAGCTTTCTAATGGTGAAAGAATTTTTGAAATCGGACTATTAGTTCTTGAGTTATTTCAATACATACAAAAATAGAAAGTATCTCTCTTTATAATTTTATAGTATATATACAGATATATTTTTAAAACGTTAGTTTTACTTAATAACATGCTTAAAACAACAAACCGAACTCACTTAAACTTTTCTTGTATTCTAACTTAAGATAGCGTTTGAACAATTTAAAAACTTATTTTTCTCTCAACCAATAAGAATTTTGCAGTATCAAAAAATCCCTGAAAAGTCCCAATATAAAATAAAAATAAATACTACTTCGTTCAGTCTATTTTTTAGTCAAAACTTTTATCCTTAGTACTTATTACTTATTCTTCATTCCCGTTTCTTCATTCATAAAATCACAAACAAACCACAGACAAAGATTTCTATTGTATAAACCTTTTTCGTTGAGCTTATTTGTTTTTTTAAAGCTGTAATGAACTTAAGTTTGCATAGTTTGCTAAATTAGTTATAACATTTTATATTTCGATTATCTGCGCCCTGGTGATGCTTTTAAATTTTACAATTACTAACTTCTTACTACTGTTATAACTGGGGAAGTTACGATGGATGGATGGGGTTGGATGGTTTGAAGGCTTACAGTGGTAGAGCCCGCTTTAACATCTCCGACTTGTCCGGCTCGCCCGCTGACATACTACACACACACAGAGAAGACAGGCGTCAAATGGAAGCTATTCCTCACGAGTGTGGTGCCGGAGGCCTAATTTTAGTCCACTTTCCCTTTCCTATCTTATAAGGAAAGGATGGGAATGCGAAGTGGAATGGCAGGGAGGGGACGCATAGAAAGAGGTATTATCCTCTTGCTGTGCGTCTCCTCCTCCGTAGATTAAGGGTAGGCAACGCATCTGCAATTGCAGAGTTCTATGGGCAGCCGTCGCTTCGCTTTTTCAGCGAATCCAGGTAACCGCTTGCTCGTTTGCCACGTTGTCGTATAAAAAAAATAATCAGAAACGCTTTTACGGATCTTGTTGAAATTTTGTACAGATGTAGAACATCGTTTGGAAGAACACATAGGACAGTATTGTAGTCGAGTAGCAAGTAAAGTAACTAAACGTGTCCGAGCAACATTGTAGTAGAGTAGATTAGACAAACTTCTCGAAATCTTTTGTTCGGATACTTGCTACTTGTTACTCGATTAAAATACTATATTATTGCGAACCAGGCAATACACTCTACGCACAGCAGAGACATTACTAACTTTGTAATAAAGTATA
>QDHC01002134.1:170170-182729 GCA_013186455.1 Papilio dardanus tibullus
CGCCCGGCACCCCACGTGGCCGCGGCCCCACCAGCCCCACGGCAGCTTTCCTTGCCCTCGACTCTTACATAAAAAACAATATAAACTACTCCGACCTACGAAATTCTGCTAATGTATGCGTGACTTACGTCAGTGTTGGTGACTCTATGTAGAGGGTCGGAAGGGTAAAGACTTGAGGGTCGACGGGTCGCTTTTTAATTTAAAAATACGACTTACGTATCGATCGAAGCTAAATAAAAAGTTCGTGATATCAACTTCACTGCAGGAGCTATATTTTCGCACTATCCATAGTCATGACGTCAAAAAAGATAGACTAAAGTTCGCATAGATAAACAACGATGTGTTCTATCTATAGTTTTAATGTATATTGAGCAGCAATTCAAGATTTCATAAGAGCCGGTTCAGAAAGCTCGGCCGGCCTGATTAATACGTGTAACCTATATTTCGGTCTGAACATGGTTAGTTTTTTGCAAATCACCCAGTACCGTTGTCGGGTCGGTCGTTTTATAAGTTTTTTATCGTTTCCGAGAAACTGACTGCTTTCGGAGCCCTCGGACGAATTAAGCTTTTGCAACTGATTATCATTTTTAATTTGATCACTGCACGAAAGGGTCTGGTATTCCGTTTTTATGTCTATTGTGGGATTTTTGTTAAGAAAATACTTTAGGAGGTTTAATCAATTTTAATCGTATAAAAGAATTATAAGTTTAAATAAAGTATAAGAATCAAAACAAGAGAAATAAATAACTATTAGCATTATGAAACTTTTAACTACTGAAAAGACGTAAGTAACTTTACCGTAATGTAAATGACAACAATAAAAGGCAAATTAAAATTCGAATTTCGAACATACCAAAGACTCGCTTAATTTAATACCAGCCAGTACCTGTAATCTTTGGTATTTTAATAATTTTATTAAAGCACGTCTTTACGATTATGGTTATGTTGGTAGCCCTGGAAATCTCTTGCCGGCAATGCGGCGAAGGAAAGTGACTGACCATTTGCCGCACGTGGGAAAATACTTAGTTAATATTTAACATATTTACCGCCTTATAAAAATGATTACACCTATCGTTGATCGTTTAATGTTGATTTTAAATACTATCACTTTAAATTCCCATGAGAATTTTATAAGATATATTCTTACGTGTAAGAGTACTAACTTCCTTAAAAAGTTGTGCCTTATACTAACAAAGTAGTAGCATAAATAAACATTTGAACATTTGTCAAATTAACCAAATCACCACAGAGTTATTACTTATCAAACCAACCAAATCATATTTTAGAGTTTATAACAATACGCAAAATTCTCTTTAAAATTGACCACAGAAGACTTCTGAAGACCACAGACCACAGAGCTTCCTCTGCACTGACAAATTATGACTCGTTAATTGAGCGCTAAGCTTATCATCCCATACTATTATACTTCATAGAAAGTGTTATTATAACTTAATTATGTGTCATAAACATTTGGCAGCCTTAAGCAGGGAAATAAGCTGGTGACACACTTGGTTATTTGCCATAAGCTTTACTTATACACGTGGCGTGTCAGTAAATAGAGCTTTAACGGTCGAATACCGAAACGTATCTTTAAATAAACACTGGAATCTAACAGATAGACCGTAACACCCATAGTTCGAAAAAAATTATAAAGTACTGCGATAAACGAGGACCAATAAGTCGTCGATTATACGATACTGGAGGACACTCGAAACTAAATAAGATAGACCAGGGCTCTCATTGGACTATATTATGTATCATAAGAAGTACCAGGAACAAGGATGTTCTGTATTTTGGAATACATTTTATGAAAGTACCAAACGTAGAAAGTACAACAGTAATAACGCTGATTCTCGTTTCGGTATAAAGCTGTTAATGCTTCTGACACCAATTTTTCATCACCAAAATCTCAGTGATCATTCCCTTCTATATCATGTCACCTTTCACCAACCTTTTATCAATTATATTTTCTCACACTAGAAAAGTTGAGTGCTATGTTTTTCCGCGTGGGCCTGTCCTCGGGTCCGGGGGCAGCGGGGAGAAGGTTTTCAATCAATTTCCCACACTACCGGTCCCGTTGGTCGCAAGTATCGACGGCATAGTTCCAGCGATCCGTCGTCACGGCAGCCTTTCACCAGCCCTAAGGAAAAACTAATACAGCCTTAATAGAAGCTCTGATATTATTTGCAGAAAAACTGAGGCTACGAAACCAGCGGGCGTACAGCTTTAATAATAAATGATGAAAATATTAAACATTTAATTTATATTTAACTAGGTGTTGTTCGCGACTTCGTCCACGTGGAATTGAAAATATAGTCTATATTACTCGGGGATAATGTAGCTTTGTAATGGTGACAGAATTTTTGAAATTGGCCCAGTAGTTCTTGAGTTATTTCAATACATACAAAAATACATGTCTTTCTTCTTTATAATATTAGTATAGAAGTATAGATGACGCGATATCATGCAGATGTAAACCGAATAGAATTTGCTTAAAGTACATGGGGATTATTAACATATCGGTAAGACTTATAAGAAATACCTTATCAATGTTGTTAAAATAACGCTTTTTCTTGTCTATAGAGCAACAAATATTAACAACTTTATGACCTAGATACGAGTATTATAAAATATTTATTACAAGAAAGCTATCGCCGGCAAAACCTTTGTGATCACCGTCGAAAAACATTAATGAAGTACGAGTAATAAAATCAAACTATTGTACATAACCCGCTATTTTCATGGCCCACACTGCAGTACGGCACTCGAAGCGGTTATTTTCTCACGCGGCACGGCCTTGCGACGTATTCCGAATCACATCGTATGTATAAAAATAATCTGCCGTATGTCCTATTGCTAATATATTTCTAAAATCAACGACCGCGCAATACCAGCCTACGGTCTACGGTACACGCCTACAAAGTTTACGAATTGCAATGCTTGCTAGGGTAACCAGGATTAACATTTTAAAGAAGATATTTTATGATACATGACAGAAGTAACATTTAAAAAGTACAGTCAAATCTGGATAAGTAAGAAACCTCTATAAGCAAGACAAATATCGCTTATCCAAGTTCGACTGGAATTGGCTGACAAGTTTCTACATTCTAATGCAATAACAGTGTAGATTTTACGGTTCTTATTGGAATTTGTATACTTCATATAGAATTCTAATTAGATTTAACAATGGATGGAACCACATTCAAATATGTATTCAGGGCCGACGTTAGGGTGTGCCTTGGTGGGGCCCAGAATGCCGGGCAAAACGGGGCGCTACAGTTTTGGGAATTTGTATTTTTTAATTGTAACTATGTATATAAATTTTCTAATGTTTATTTGGAAATACAGCAATAATTACATTAAATTACAATAAATAAAGTTAAATAAATTTTCCGTCCGGTATCGTTCCTGGTGCAAAGGTACTCATCACACTAGCAGCGTTGCCGCGCTGAACGGCAATGGTTATCCTTAGCACCAGGAACGAGCCGGCACGGGATTCTCCTAGTCTATTTCTGAGCTTACGCCCCACTTCAGCAATAAAGGTTTTGGCCTCCGCAGCCCAGCACCCCATCGTTTCCACAAATGTATTTATTACGTTTGTGAAAGTCTTAGGTCAAAACCATCAAGAATATCTAAGTGGCAACTCACTTTAGCAACTTTTAGTCTGGCAACTTTTTGTGTCTTGCTTGATTTTCTATATTCTAGGTTGTATGGGAGTGCGCACATCTAGCAACTATTAGTTTCCAGTGTGCGGACCCTAACAACTTTTTATCTTCCAATTAAAAGTTGCCCAACAAAAAAATCCCATTGTGCGGTGGCGCAAAGGTCACCCTATATATGATTCAGATTATGACGTAGTTCTGCAATAAACGTCGGTTACAAGTTTTTTACATCGTCTATTTTATCAAGAATTTAAGAAACATTTATACTAGATATTTATAAGTTAGATAAAAAAAGTTCAATTCAACTGGTATTAAATCGTAGAAGAAATATTACATCAGAATTGATTTATTGAATTTTAAAAAGTTGACTCAAATTTTAAAACCTAGTCTCTTACGTGATATGCTTTTTATGGACCATAAACAAAGATTTATTTTTAATAAATCAAGGCTAATAAGTCTATTTCTAGACCTAATTGTTTACTTTTATGCAATTCTTCCTTCATAATGACAGATTCGTTGAGTGACCACTAACCCTACAGCTCCATTAGCTCGAATCCGCGCAAAAAACAGAGGATGCTTCGACGTAAGGCTGGTTTTTTCGTGTTATCGGTCTAATGAAGCCTTGGACTAAAATATTTTTTTACAACTGCTACAAAAGAGTGATTAGTGAATAAAATAACTATGAGTGGCAGAATGTGCAAGAAACAAACTGATAATCTGTCAATACCTATTTCTAAGTGCATTAAGAACTTAGAAAACAGTCGCTTTATTAGAAATCATATAAAAAACAGTATATATTTCATGTACAGGTTAGGTCGCCGGGTTGGCCTGTGAACAGGAAAGCGTTGTAGAAAACGTCTCATAGATTTTTACACGACAAAAACAAGGCTCAATGTTGCCAACATAGAGCGAGTTCAATGCGTTAGTAAAAACCTTGTTATTATAGGATTTTTTTTATGATTATTGCAGTTATTTTAATGTTAATATTTATAATAACTAGGTACCTAGGTATGTATAATTTTGTAAAATAATAATTCCACTTCTATTTCTACTGGAATCGATAATAATGAAACTGACATTGATATTCGATAAGTCGTGTGCTTGTCACGTATGAGGTATCGAACGTCATTGTCGGTTCCTTATATTGATGTGCGGTATCGAATCGCTTTGTAGCGCATGTACTTTGCGTAAGCCCCTTGTTAATTCAAACATCCATACAAAAACACTAACGTGAAGTGAAATCTATTTTATAGGTTACATTTATTTCCACAAAGGGATAAAAAGTTTTACCAATTTATTCATCACTACCTGTTGCTCGTGACTCCGTCCGCGGGGAATTAAATAACATAGCCTACGTTACTCGGGGATAATGTAGCTTTCTTGTAGTAAAGAGATTTTCGAAATCGGCCCAGTAGTTTTTGTTATTTCAATACATACAAAAATACAAAGTTTCTCACTTTATAATATTAGCATAGGATGTATTTTTATACTCTTTATAAAAAGCAGTATTTAAACAATTATAAACAAATTATTAGAGAAGTCGTTTAAAAATACAAGTTACATTAGTTACAATGTATTTGCAACACGCGTCTTTGCTATTATATTATTTTTAATTACTCTCTTACGTAGAAACTTCAGAACATTGTTATAAATGTCAAGATAAATTGAGAATACTCTGTACTATTGTACGCAAAGATATATTATACTATAGATGGAACATTCGAAGCCTAAAAGTGAGGCATTTTCTTTTACCTCCGGAGGTCAAATGTAGGGAAATCTCCCTAAGTGTTAACCTCTAAATTACATTTGCCGACATAAAAAGTCGACCGAATGTAATTACTAAAGTTTGATATTATAATCAATCGAGAAATATTTAAACGCTAATTAAAAAATTATAAAAACCATAAAACAAAAATAGTCTTTGTTAAAAATTGTTTGGATTCAAATTGTTTTAAATAAAATAATAGCAATAATAATGAAAAACGATAATTAATTTAATGAATGTTTTAGTTTATTTTAAAAATAAAAAAACACACATTTACCCAAACTTGGGAATTTTTTTCAGGATAATTTCAGAAGATTTTTCTTTTTTTGAAAATTTCTTTCGCGGCACGCATTTTAACGTCAAATTACTATGGAGCGCTATATTATAATATATCTTTGTCTATACTATTGTACTCTAGTTTACCAAATAAGGTCATAATGCTATACTAAAGCGTAACATTCACATTATTTGACAAGCTCATGCATATATAACTAGCAGTTGCCCGCTACTTCGTCAGCGAGGTCTTAAATGAAAACTTTGTAAGTAGCCTACGCGGTCATTCACACTATGTTCTGGAGATTAGTATCTTCAAACAATTCATCCGTTCATTTACCCATAATATATTAAGCTATTACGTCACATATCGTTTACCACTAAAGTTTTTCATGCCAGTGTTGATAGTGCTACGAGTTAAAAAAAACATAGTTTTCCCTAAAAAGACCGATTCACCTGCAGCTGTTGTGATGATGATTCTTATGTTATAAAACAATAAACAGCAACACCGTTATTATTATTCAATAAGCATACATTCCATATCTTTTTACATGGCAACAATTTTCGGAACGCGCCATCATTTCGAAACGGCCGCGCGCGGGAAAAACTACAAAATGGCCGACGGACGGCGGGACCGATGCAAATTGCGCGCGAGAAAAAAAAGTCTTTTGAAAACGTAAAAACGTAGAGGAACTCATAGTATTTCATCGCGACGCGAGTTATTGAGTGGAGTTAGAGTTTTTACTCAGATTCCCGTGCTCGCGGCTCGGCGACTCGGCCTGCTTTTTGTCGGTCGGGCCGAGTCTGGGAACTCGGCTCTGTAGGCGGGCAAAAAGCGCCCGAGAGGGCCGCCATAACGCTACCGACCGCAGCAAAAACACACAGACATACGGGTAGAATTAATGCGGCGACTCTTTAATTTTCTTCAAGAAAGCACAAGAGGAAACGATGTAATGAGTCCTGCACACTCGCAAAAACTCTTCGTATAATGATGTTACTCGTGTATGTGCTCTATTTTTTATTATTAGCATAATTAGCACAATGTCGTGCAAGACTAAATAAGTAGGTACAGTCAAACCTGGATAAGGAAGAAACCTCTATGAGCGAGATAAAAATTAAATGAACTTTTGTCTTTAATCCAAATGACCACTAACTCTTGTTATTTCGTGAAGAATATTTTTCCTTCATCATAACCATGATGATGGGTTGAAGTCAACAAATCTACGTTTTGTGAAACAAACATTTTTTGCTCGTAACTGATTTTTTTTAATAAATGCATGAACAATATGAGACAATGTTAATTTCATTGTGTGATTTTAAACTTTGAACTCTGGACTTCAAGTATTGAGGACGGAAAATTTGTTACCCTGCGGCTTCATTAGACAAATTCGCGATATAAACGGACTTACCTTGAAGCTAATTCTCCGTTTTTATCGCGAACTCGGTCTAATGAATCTCTAGTGTAAGAGCCATCTAGCGGCTTTGCTTAAACCAAACATAGTTCTCCGGTCGAGTAACAGCCGAATGTTCAAATGCCTCTCCACGTCCACGTATAAACTTCAATGTTTACAGCGATCTCCTTTAATTTTGACGCCAATTACATTTTAAGCGACGCTTACGTAACGAAGTATTTGAGTGATTAAAATGAATATTTTTTCTATGCAAAGGGTTTCAACAATAGTTACCTACATTGCGTTCAAGGGATTAAATGTAAAACTACATTTGTTTTACTTAGCTTGAAGTTTTTTTTTTAATTAAAACAAACTTTTCTAGCTAACTAATTAATATATCACCATCTAGCGACTACTGGAGATAACTAAAGCTAATATATTATTGCCATAACAATATTTTTATTTTTTAATTCCATAAGAAATTAATCTTGAAAATATAGTAAATAATAGAAAAAGTACTATTTAAATGTATTGTAAGTGTTTATTTGATTAATAATTATATTAATTTAAAAAATAATAATTCCTACAATTCATTTTTGAGAGCGGAGAATTTCCGAATACACATTTTTGGCAGCGGCAATACCAGCATAAACGAAAAATTTGAATTTGTTTGAATCACGGTGTAACGTATAAAGTGCTGTCTAAAACTTTAACGAATATCCTTTGATATTATATAAACTTTGACGGATTTTTTATATATTTTCTACATAATTTGTGTTATTTAAGTGGTGCAAACATAATTTGTTAAGTGTTTTTAAGCAGTGCCTCGAGATGACGTCCGAAAAAGGAGGCAGGAAAGAAAAGAATCAGAACATTCAAGTGTTTGTTCGTTTGAGGTAAAATTACAATAATTATTTAAAAAGAACGTTGAATTATCTGCTCATAACTGTTGTTTATCTTTATTGCAAAGTCTAAAGGTTATATTTAACTCAAACTCGAACATAAATGAGTAACTAAGTATGGCTTAACCTAGCGTTGTTGTGCACTGGAGTTTCAATAGAAAGATATATATGAAGCTTTTTAGACCTCAAAAGTATCCTTTTTATGTATTTCGCAAAAGAATTTGTAGGAAGTTAAACATTAACTTTAATTTTTAATCAAATTGGTTTGTTTTTTTCCATCTATAGACCAATATTTAAAGCAAATTTGAGCTATCAAATACCAAAAATAAAAGCATTAAGCCTTAAACTAAAAGGTTACTAATGCCTATAATAAGATTCAAAGTTTCATTAAGTTTTGTAAAGTTTAAATTCAAGATGACATTTTTCTCATAATCTATTAATTGACCAACAGCAGGCCATTCCCTTTTTAACTAAAATTATGTAGAGGAAAGATTTGTATTTAGTATGTATTGAAATAGCTTAAAAATATCTGGCCCAATTAAAAAAAATCTTACACCATTAGAAAACTACATTATCACAAAGAAACAAAGACTATTATTTTTTTGTAAGTCCTTTCTTAAAGGCCAGCAACACATCTGTGCTTCCTATGGTGTTCCAGAAGTCCATGGGCGTTGGACTAATTCATTTAGATAATCCGCTGCTTGTTTGGCACCTTTTCCTATAAAAATGAGTGAATAACTATGGCTCTTATATAAATAAACATAAAACATACAACACACCTTCCAGACCTCTGAACCAGCGAGAGAGAGACATCAGGTCTCTGGGTGTGGTGGAGGTGGTCAATGGCCGGGAGGTGGTGGTCCGGCAGTCGCAGCAGACTGCTCACACCAAGAGGTTCACCTTCGACAGAGCGTTTGCTCCTAATACTAAACAGGTATTAATATTTACAACAAGAATAAAAATAAATAAATTTAGTTTGTTTTTTCAATAAAAAATATCATATTTATATTAACTAGTAATTGGCTGTTGCTCATAACTCCATCGGAGAGGAAGTAAAGAAAAACCTAGTAGCTTACATGTTCTTCCAGACAGTTTTCTACATTTACAATCAAATTTGAATAAGCGAGAAACCTCTATAAGCAAGAGTCATTCTCTGGACCCGATAAGCTACCTCCATAAGCAAGAAATTCGGATTAGAGAGTTACCTCTATTAGCAAGAAAAATACTATGGTCCCTCAGACTTTTGCTTCTCCAGGCTCTACTGTATACCATCTGTTAATCCGTTTTTTGAGTTACCTTCAAACATAAATCCATCATAGCTTTCCCATTTATATTAATAAGAATTACTTCAGTAATTAAATTTACTTACTTACTCTGCTGGCGCAACGACCCAAAGTGGGTCTTGGCCACCAACACAAGAGAGCGCCATCATCGCCTGTCTAATTAAATTTAACCATAGTAAACATTTTTGAGACTACTATTTGTTCACCAGGTAGAAGTATACCAGGAGGTGGTAAGTCCTTTGATAGAGGAGGTGCTGGCGGGGTACAACTGCACCGTGTTTGCATACGGACAGACTGGCACCGGCAAGACTCATACTATGGTCGGTGAGAATACCGGCAATGAGACCACATGGCAAGATGTAAGTAGATTTGACCTATGAAAAGAGTTACGTCTTTAAGATGTTAAAAGATGTAACTCTTTTCATCAAAAAAGTTGAACTAGTGATTTACAAGAGTCTTATAATTAATGTTAAAACAATTTTTTTTTTAATAAAATTTGTTTTATACACTTATATAAGTAAGATAAATTTAAATAAACCAGAGAAAGACCTAATAAATATTATTTCAAAAAGATCTGTTCACACTGTACTTACTCTGCTGGCGTAACAACCCAAAGTAGCTTTGGCCTCCGACACATAAAAAAGCTACCGTCCCTTAAACCTAAACTATATCTAAAATAATGAATCCTGTGGATTCTTGTTACAAATTGGCTGCTAAAACTTAATTACATAAAACAGATTTTTTTTAGTAATAACAAAATAATAGACTAAAATGCATTCTTTTCCATATAACCGAAATCACACGCTCACGCACCTTCATACACGCACACAAACACACACATTACACAATTGCATCCACAAACGAAAACACACACACAGCTAAACACATGAACAAACACTTATAATAAGAAGACCTATAATAAGAAGACGCTGCTTCCTGGAACACAAGCTCTCGCCTAACCCAGGAGGCAGAGCTATAGCATTTTTTGTAAAAACGGTATGAGACAATAAAGATATTTTTTTTATCCAGGATCCTCTAGCAGGTATCATACCTCGTGCCCTCAGCCAGCTGTTTGATGAACTCCGACTGACCAACACGGAGTATACTGTACGAGTGTCATATCTCGAGTTATACAATGAGGAACTCTTCGATCTACTCTCCACATCTGAAGATAACTCTAAATTAAGGATATACGAAGATGTTACGAGGAAGGGATCTAATATTGTTAATGGCTTGGAGGAGATTACGGTGAGTTTTTACTAGTAAAAGGTTATTTTAGGAAAGAATTTAAAAAATGTATATCATCATCATCATCATCAGCCTATTTCTGTCCACTGCTGGATATAGGCCTTTCCCAATGCCTTCCACAGAATGCGGTCTTTCGCAGCCAACGGAACTCTAGAAAAATATTTTGAATCAAAGCTTCCAACGATTTTGACGATTTTTTAACGGAATTTAACTCTATTGCTATACGTTTGAGGATATTTAAAAATGTATCTCAAACGTATAGCGATAGAGTTCAATTTCATTTAAAGTTCTGATATTTTTGCATACTTTGGATGCTTCGTTATCTTTGGCGCTGTGACTGTTGCGATGTATTTGCGCAGTGGGTGCTTCGATTAAATTGAAAGATTTGGTTGTACCGATATTATTGATGACTAGTGTTCCTTTATATTTGCGCACTTTAGATGTTACGATATTATCGGAGGTGATTGTACTATAAATTATTAGTTATCTGATACTAGTTGCATTCCTTGGTCGTGTTTACCTGTTTTTCTAAAGCTTCATTAGACCGATGTCAAAAAAACCGGCCTTACAATGAAGCAAATTCCCCATTTATTGCGCGAACCCGGTCTAATGAAGCTGTACGGTAAAGGTAATATAGTAAAACTTTCAGCTTTTATATGTTAACAAAGGTTTGCCTGTTACAGGCTCTTGAGCTATAAAGAAATCCTTAGACTTACTGATAGTATTATTTTTTAGTGTTTTTTAAGTAATTAAGGACTTAAGTATGATTAAAATGTTTGTTTTTAATAAATAATATTTGTATGCAGGTATATAATAAAAATGAGGTGTACAAAATAATGGCGCAAGGACAAGAGCGTAAGAGAGTTGCCTCCACACTTATGAATGCACAATCAAGGTAAGAATTAAAAAAAAAACAAAATATGTCCATATTCTCTATAACTTAGTTTTTTTTGTTGTAATATCAGTACTTTTTAATACATAGATAATTATGCTAAGGCTTTGAAAAACGATGTTGTTTTGGACCTTTTATTGATTATCCAAAATACATGCGCTACAAAGCAATTCGATAGTGAACATCAAAAATGTATGGAACATCGATATCTCACACGTGACAAGCGCATGGCTTATCGAAAGTCATTCAGTATCATACATTTTTGTCTATCCCATCAGCGATATCGCCAATCGAAAGATAATTTGAGTAAACCTCCAGTACTATAATTTGATTTTCCCATACATCATCATCACCAGCTCACTAATAGTCCCCACTCTTAAGCCTTGTTCGCACCAGGATAGTATTTTAGTCGATTAGTAACTAAATGTGTCCGAACAGCAACATTTTAAAGTAGATTAGTAAATCCTTTGTTCTGATGCTTGCAACTTGCTACTCGACTAAAATACTATCCTGGTGCGTACAAGGCTTAAGGGGTGACTAGGCCATCGTGAACCATGCTAGCCAAGTGCCCATTGGTCGACTTCCCATAGATATAGTTAGATCAAATATTTTATTTTAATTTAAAAAATAAGATGTTTTAAACATTGCAGCAACTCAAATGAAAAGCTATATACGTCACGTTTGTAAGTTTTATTTCTACATAAAATATTGTTTATGTTTCCTCATTATATGCTTTTCTAGAAAATATTAATTTATTCGGTTACTGCAATGTTCGTTGGGGAACCATATGCATGTCTTATAATTAGAATTAATTGTTGTGTAGTTTAACCCTTAAATGCATGACGATGTATATGTACAACAGTATACCCTTACATCGTCCTTACTCCTTGTGTACTTACCCATTTAAATATATTCACTCGTAGATGGACCCTGGCTATATCATCATCATCATCACATCAGTGTTTTCTTCTTTACGTAATATACATTTTAGAAAACAAAACAATCTTTATTTTTCACATAATCTATGTTTAGTTATCCACCGGTTTCAATTTATTGTATTTAAAAAGATAAATCATGCATTTAAGGGTTAAATACATCATATACAGGCAATCCTAAATAAACGAGAGTCCGAGGAACCGCGGT
>QDHC01002134.1:188131-207695 GCA_013186455.1 Papilio dardanus tibullus
TATACAAGCAAGGATTCAGGTATGGATAACCAGTCCTAGGGGTATCATCATCAGCTCACTATATTAATGCCTCGAGGAGGAAACTATCTACCGTAAAAAAATTGCTACATTTTAAAATAACTTAAATAATATCAAAAAATATTAATAAATTAATTATTTGCCATATTTTTGATATTTAAAAATAATACCTTTTAAAATTCGCTTCTATAATGCTTATGCCAATTATTAAATTAAATTAGCAATCCTTTTTAATAGTTTAGTATATAATTAAAAATATCCCTTTACAGCTTATAATGGAAGACAAAGCGAACATAGAAAAACAAATAAACGAACAATTGGAAGATATAAATACAGAAAGATCAGAACTTGACCACCGTCTTACAGAATGGATGGAAGAAGAGAGACGTCTTCTAGAAGAAAGAATCGCGAAACACGTTGATAAAGAACGTGCCGCTCTAGAAGAGAGGATAAACGCGAAGTTAACAAGAATAGAAGAGAATAGAAGAAGAATGGAAGAGAATGTGGCACATAATTTGGAATGGCACGAAGCTTTGTTGAGATTGAACGAAGAAGAGAATGAGAAATTGGATAAAGAAGAAATTAAGAATGAAGAAGATGTAGAAAAGTGTTTGAAAGAAATAGAAAATTATACACCGCTTTTTGATGAAGGTTAGTTAAATCTATAATAATATTATAAAGAGAGAAACTTTGTATTTTTGTTTGTATTGTAATAACTCAAGAATTACTGGACCAATTTTTCAAATTCTTTCACCATTAAAAAGCTATATTATCTCCGAGTATCATAGGCTTTATTATTTAATTCCAAGCGGACGAAGTCGCGCACAGCAGCTAGTATATTATACAGTAATAGTAGGTGTAAGTGTGAACGATAGGATTAGGAATAGTGTTCCTTCACTCCACGACAAGCGCGTATTTTGCGTGAATACACATATCTTTGAATTTCTTCGCCGATATGTGCAGACATCACGATGTTATGTTATGAACAATATGTTCAAAAATATATGTGTTTTAGGTATAAATAAGGTATCAACGGGGATAGAATCTCTGAGTGACAATATCCTGGGCGCGGTCACACAGCTAAAGACAACAATGGTGGATGTTGTACAGAAAGCCAAACATGAAATTCAGGTACGTCATATTTATATGATCCGGCTTCATTTGACCGAGTTTGCGATAAAAATGTACTTAAGGTGAAACAAAATTTTCGTTTTTATCGCGATGTCGGTCTAATGAAGTTCGAGTATAAAACATTTGCTAACTCATAAATTATTTTCAGACTACTATATCCAGTTTTATTTTTTTAAAGTTTTTTTTTTCTATCTTGATGGAATATTGTTCGACTGTATATGAAATAAAATATTTAAAATCTATATAATTTAGAAACACTAAATAAATATCAATGTATTAGCAATTTTATTAAAAAATGTATTATTACAGTTGGAAACGAAAGCTACGTTAGAAAATAACCAGGTAAAGTCGGAGGAGGTGTGCAATAGTATGGAGGTTGCTATACGGAGTGTTGTGAAGGAATGCAAGCTGGCCGTCACTGGAATACTGGAACATGTCAATGTGAGTACTGCCAATTACAATCGTTTCTCTCTAACCCGAGTTTCTCGCTTATGGAGATAGCTCGACGGGACCAATGACTCTCGCCTATAGATGTTTCTCGCTTATCCAGGTGTGACTATTCAAATATTGTATAAATATGTAAAAAAATCTTCAAATAATTGTAATTATATTTCATTTCAAATATCTAACAGAGTCTACTAAATACTACCAGTTATGATTGCTTAAATTAATTTCTAAATCTAGACTTAACCCCTTTATTATGAAAATAATTATAAAGTACTGTGATAAACGAGAATCAATAAGTCATTAATTACACGAAACTGGAGGACACTCGGAACTAAATATAGAGCAGGGGTCTCATTGGACCGAATTATGTATCATAAGAATTAAGAATAAATTTTATGAATGTATCAGTACCAAACATTGAAAGTACTATAGTAATAACGCTGATTCTCGTTTCGGAATAAAGCGGAAAGATTCCTTTATTTATGCTGGCCCTAAATGTTTATATAAAGTTGGAATAGAAGCTCGAATACTACGCCTTCATTACACCGAGTTCGTGATAAAAACGTTAATTTAGCTCCGGCCTTAATCTGTTTTTATCGCGAACTATGTCTAATGAAGCCGAGGACTAACAGTAATAAAATATCAATTTTTGAATAACAGACAAACACAACAACAACAATAGAAGAACTGACCACATTATCAACAAGTAACAAAGCATTGGAGACATGCAGCGAAAGTCAGGCGGCGGCGCAGAGCGAGCGCCTCACCTCCGCGCAGGAGGAGGTGGAGACTTTCTATTCCAGCTTGCGGGAGGAGATGAGCAGGCTGGAGGAGGTAGAGGAGAAATGTCTCAAAGAAGAGTATAAAGTGTACTCACCTACTGGTAAGTGGGAAGGGGACATATAATTTCTCTGTCAATTTGAGTAATGTAGATGAGGTAGTCATCGTTTCGCTATTTTGGCGAATCCATGACCGATTGCTTGTTATCTATTAAAAAAGTGGTTTTGTTAGTTATTTGTATTTACTACCTAATTCATAATAAAGTATAGATATCTTCCAATTAAATTTAATTCTTCCTTATCTGGTTATTTAATAAGAGAGTGCATTTTTTCTAGTATTTAATCCTTTATAAGGCAAAAGGATTTAAGCAATAAATTGCAGTTATATTTTTGGCATGTTTTATTTATAACTCACATAGAAAGATAAGCAACATTTTTGTTGCTGGTAAATATATCGCTTCTGCCTTAAAAAGAGTTAAATAAAAGTTTATAGTTTTAAACAACAACCTTTAAAACATAAACCTTTCTTATAAGAGAAAAAAATATTATGGATACTATTGATATTTGTAGTCGTTTTACTTTTTTTTATAACTGAATGGTTACTGTTTGTCTAAAGAAGATATTTTCATGTAGCATCGTATTGGAGCTTTTCTGTATATTGTGTAATAAATAAATTAAAAGAAAAAACATAGTTAACAGCAGCTCTTTCCTATCGTTAGTTATTTTACAATCTGACGTGTGTGTGTGTGTAGGTAGTACTCCTGCGCGCGCGCAGTACCGCTACCCGCGCACCCTGCCTGCCACCTCGCCGCACGCGCGCCTGCTGGCCCGCTACCGCGCCACAAGGCAGGAGACGAGGCAGGAAACTCGCAACGGAGACGATGTATGTATAATACTAGCTGTAATATCGTTAGATCGTAAGAAAAACTCCGGTAACGGAATACAAGAAGAAATTAGGTCAAAAGAGGAAGGGCCAAACACAGACTTTGATGTTTTGAATGCGTTTAATATTAACAATACTTCGGGATTTCTCAAGCGGGATTAAAAGTATGTGTCACTCGGGGATAATGTAGCTTTCTAACCCTGCGGTTTCATTACACCGATATCACGCAGAAAAACATCCTTACACCGAAGCAAGAACTCCGTTTTTTAAGCGAATTCGATCTAATGAAGCCATAAGCAACTTAAGTCGTAAGTAAAATCTCCATTTAAATCGTGAACCAGGCCTAAGTAAGTCTAGATATATTAAAGAAGAGTTTGATAAACTTGAATCTCCTAGAACATAAAAAAAAAACAATTTCTTTACTTCCACTCGTACAATTTTTATCTTAAACTATAGTAGAAAATGGAAAAAGACTTCTATGTATAATAAATATAAATTGTTCTCCTCCAGGACGACTGTATAATGGTTGAATGCGAGGAGAGTAGAGTGCAGAGCGACTACGAGTCCTCCAGCTCTGAGGACTCCGCGGTGGTGTTCGTGGCCCCCTCGCCCCCCGAACACACCGCACACTCCGTACACCCCACGCCCCCCGCGCGCACCGCGCAACCTGCGCTGGTCAAATGCACTTCAGAGACTGATATCTACGTGCGACAGGTTAGTAAACTTAATACTAATATTATAAAGAGAACTTATTTTTGTATGTATCGAAATAACTCCAGAACTACTGGGCCGATTTCAAAAAATCTTTCAACATTAGGAAACTACGTTATCCCCGTAACATAAGTTATAGTTTTTTAATTCCACGAGGACGACGTCGTGAACAACAGCAAGTCTAAGAAGATAAAGTGTTTCCAGAATTTTTATCACGCGACTATAGAGTGACTCCTTTTTCTAAAATCCTAGAGAATTGACGTTCATGACCACCTTTACTGTTTTGCCATCTAATACAATATTTATATATTTTTGCTTTTAGTAAATAACTTTGATTTTTTCTTTGTAGCGTCAACAACAGCAAGGTAAGGAGAATGCGAATCGTTCTGTAAGCTTCAAGAAACCTTCGAAGCTGCCCGCCCCCGCCCCCGCCTCCGCACACAGCAAGAAACCCCTCTGCGAACGCAACGCCCCCTGACTAAACATTTGATCACATTTAGAGAAATATTTTCAACTGAAATATATTTAATGTAACTCTATAAGTGCGTAAAATCTCTATTTATAACTTAAAAAATTCAATCTTCAAAATGGTAACCCATTTGAGTGAAATTGACAACTACGATGAAGATTCTAACATCGTGTCTAAGTGATATAACCACTGATATTTATAGATGGATAATTCGTTTGAAGTTAAACGCGTCTGTTGATGTTACTACTAGTTAATATTTCTACTGTAAGTTTAGCTCTAAACCGCTAGATTAGTGACAAAATGGCGAAAATAGACACGAAATACCATGGCTGTTGTGTCAGTGGTAAATTGAAAAAGTTGGGTTTTGTAAACAGCTTCGCTATGCTAAAATATAAGATAAAGCTTTTATTAGACATACTAGAACCCGTATAAGCGAGAAATAGATTAGTGATTGTGATGATTTCCGTAAGCGGGAAACCTCTATAACCGAGACATATAATGCGGTCCCTTAGACTCGCTTATCTAGAGGCAAGACATTCGCTACGAAGCGATTCTATAGGGAACGACAAAAATGCATGGAACTGACAATGAGGTTCGATATCTCACACGTGACACGCACATGATTTATCGAATGTCATTCAGTTTCATACATTTTTGTGGATACCCTTAGCGATATCGCCGATCGCCAAGTACTTTTGTAGACCCCCCTGGTCCGACATCCATTTATAGAGGTCAGTGGTCCCAGCAGAAATATTTTCGACAAGTTTTCGTATTATACTAAAAAATGTACTCCTATCATTCCTAAAGTACACCAAAACATTAATTTTGATTTTGAACGAAAATAATTTTAAATGTATTTTATTTAGTATTAAAAATTATATTATTCTAGTTATAAATTATGGATAACCTGGTAATAATATTTTTTTTGACCAAACGCTTGTCAAAAGTAAAGAAAATTTCATTACTAAATAAATAATATTCTAAAGCTTGGTTTTTAAAGTGATTTGTAACCCAAAGATATTTCCTTGCATTTCTTATTTCTATAAAAGTTCTAATATATCCAAGAAATTACTTGAAAAACTGCAAGTCGGTTTTGTAAAAAAATATGTTCACATCATTTTATATTTTTTGTTTAATGCCGGCTACAGGTCAGTTTTAACTGTGCAGTTCAAATTGACGTGTGTACGTCAGTTTTAACGGCACAGTTTTAACTGTGTACAGTTTTAGCTGTATATAGTTCGACTGCGCAGTTATAACTTACATGTAGGCAAAACTGAGAACTCTACAGTTCGACTGTGCAGTTCAAATTGACGTTTGCACGTCAGTTTAAACTGTAAAGTAAAAAACTGAACTTCTGTAGCAGGCTTTAAGATATAAAGGTGTGGTCACACTTGTCAACTTTGCACGGGAAAAGTGTGTTCACCTCACTATAGAGTGGAACCTCGATAAGTCGCATCTAAAGGTCAGCACAATTTCGACTTAGCAAGTAGTACGAGATATGAAGTATTTAATGGTATATTTTGGAGAATTCCAAGTAAAACCTCATTATGTTTTACTTTGCATGATAATAACATTTTATTCGAGTTATATAGTCTAAATAATCCGAGATGTCGAGTGTTTGGTTCAGCGGTAGGTAATGGTATTTTTATGAGTTATCGAGGATGTCGACTTATCAAGGTTCGAGTTATAGAGATATCACTATTAATATTTAATAATAGTTTTAGTATATATGTGTGTTTGGCGTAAGTATTATACATTTTAATTATTTTGGATACACTCGTATAGTTTTATATGTATGAATATATTTTTAAATATTTTTTTGTTTGTTTTATGAATAATATAATTAATATAAACTTTTCTGGTATCTAGTTGTAATTGTGTACGAAATAATAATTGAATATAGAGTATTAATTTTTTTTTCATTTACTGATCCTTTTATTTATTAAGAGTCCCTTATCTAAACAAAGAAATGATAACGACTGTTGAGGGTAGTCAGATTTGGCAAACGAATGGCCATTTGAATTCGCTGAAATAGCGAAGCGACTGCTGCCCATAGACATCTGCAATTGCAGTTGCGTTGCCTGCCCTTAATCTACGGACGAGGAGACGCACAGCAAGAGGATAATTTCTCTTCCTGTACGTCCCCTGCCCCGCCATATCCACTTCCCCTTCCCATCATTTCCTTATAAGAAAAGGATAGGAAGAGAAAGTAGACTAAAAACCGCGTTGTGGAACACTCTGTCCTCAGCGGTATTTCCAATCGTTTGACTTAGGCCTTCAAGAAAAGAGCGTACTCCTCCCTCAAAGTCAGGCAACACATTTGTGGTTCCCCTGGCATTGCAGATGTCCGTGGGCGTCGGATCAACTAACTTAGGCGATCCGCTCCTCGTTTTCCCCCTTCTCCTATAAAAATTAGGCTTCCGGCACCACACTGGTCAGGCGAAACACGGAATAGCTTCCATTTGACGCCTGTCTTCTGTGTGTGTGGTATGTCAACGAGCGAGCCGGACAAGAAGTGCGAAGATGTTGAAGTGGGCTCTACCACTGTAATTTTGTACTGGTAGAGAAGGTAAATTAAAAAACATTTTTTTTTATAAAATTTATTTTTAAAACAAGTGATTAGCTGCGCAAGTCTGCTAGCACCAAGTAATATTTACAACATTGAATAAAATAATTTTAAAAGTGACATTAATGGCTTTCAAGAAACATTTTTATTGCATTTATTTAATTACACCATAGCCTTATAACTATAATAAATTACTAAAATACATATAAATTGTATAAAACTTACTGTTTGGTCTCTCTTACTTAAACTATATTAATCCCACGGAAATATACTGCCACTAAAAGCGTATTAGAAATCTATAAGTGTAACTGATCTCTATAGATGGACATGTCATTTGAAAATTTGATGTTGAAAAAGTTGATGTTACCCTAGGGTCTAATTAAACCGAGTTCGCGATAAAATTAATGTTGGTTCGGCGTAAGGCCTTTTTCTGCGTGACATCGGTCTAATGAAGCCCAAGGGTTACTGTTTATTCTAAAATCATCAGTAATAAAAATACCACGGCCGTAGCCTGTCCATATGTAGAGGTCAGTGGTTGATTGTAATTTTTGTAGAATGTTAGGTTTCCAAACAGATTGGCTACAATAAAATATAAATGCAAAATAAGCCATTATTGGGATAAATATTGTTTTAAATTAGTTTTTATGCTTCTTTTATTACTATTGAATCAAAGATATATTATACTATAGATGGAACAACCGAAGCCTAAAAGTGAGACATTTTCTTTCACCTCCGGAGGTTTCACGTAGGGAGATTTCCCCTAGTGTTGACATTTGCCGACATAAAAAGTCGACCAAATGTAACCTCTTTTCTCATATTTAAATTTTATTTCATAGTATTTACTAACGTTTAATATTATAATTAATCGAGACAGTTTTAAAACGCTGATTATTTTTTTTAAAAAACCATAAAACAAAAATACTCTTTGATAAAGATTGTTTGGATTTAAATTGTTTTAAATAAAATAATAATAATGAAAAACGATAATTAACATTTAATGAATGTTTAAGTTTATTCTATTGTTAAAAAACACATATTTTCCAAACTTGCGATTTTTTTTCATGATACTGGCAAGTTTTTTTATTTTTTAATAATTTCTTTCGCGGCACTCATTTTAACGGACATAAATTAGTATGGAGCGCTCCCTCTATGTATAATATCTCTTTGTATTGAATATTCAAGAAAAACAATGGTGGGAAAACAATAATAAATGCCACATATAACTTAACTATAATAAATAAATTAATCTAAATTAAGTGAAATAAAAGTTTATTTACATTTTTTTTATTCCTAATAAATAAATAGAAAACTTTTAAAATTACTGTCGTCAGAAACATTAAGACGCCTCGTGTAAAGTTAAATAAAAAAAATTGTGTTCTAAAAATATATTTTTGTAAAATTATAGTTCTGTAACAAAATGTATTTTTGAATCGTGACTTTCCATTGTCTAAATGTATTTTAAAAGAACTCTTTTATTAAAGGAGAATGAGTCATAAAAATCAATATTTTTAATTGCAACGGGCGTCTTAACACAGTTTATTAAGTTCTCCTTTTTTAAATATAAATCTATGAGGTCTATTTATTTCATAAGTTTAACTGAAAGACTATCTAATTTAAAAAAATGTACTGCTTTGCTTATATGTTTTTTTTAATATTGTGGACTTTACGAAATTGCCCAAAGATTTTTTTAGGTTATAAAATTTTAAAAATCAATGCTTCCACATGATCATGAATGTAAATAAAAAAAATTGTCAATGTTTTTTTAATCATAACCAGACGGCTTCATTAGACCATCACAGAAAAAACGGCTTATGCCTAAGCAAAATCTCCGTTTATATGCGAACTCGGTCTAATGAAGCCTGAGAGTAAATGTTAATTTGTAGGTTATAAATCGTATAGTCCTCCAGTACCGTTTGTCTATGGATTGTTGACGGATATGATCTGGTTGATCCAGCCGATGAAGGAGGAGACCTTGACGTAGACGCCGGGCACGTCCTGGCGGCCGCAGCCGAAGCCCCACGACACCAGCCCCGCCAGCTCGTAGAAGCCGTCGTCCTGGCATACCAGGGGACCTCCACCGTCGCCCTAAAGACAAACAAAGTTCCCCTTACTTTCCTATCTACTCTAAACTATTTAAGTAGTAGCTTGTGGCAGGATATTTTATTAAACAGTAGATAAAGGTACCTTTTCAAGAAAGTACAATATTATACGCACAAAATACCAGTTAATTTTAATATAGGATAGGTTACAAATCGACAAATCTGTCCCTAGACACAAAGTGCATTTTCTCCGAAGCAATTCAATACAGAAGTACGATGTATGGAATTGACAATAACTCATTGTCATACATTTTTAATCTTCATTATGGAAACGCTACGTAGCGAATGCGCTTTGTCTCGGGCTGTAAAGTTTGTTTTACAGGCCTTTTTAGAGCTGTCATGTACCAACTTGTTTATTTTAATTGCCGAGATGTAGTTAGAAATTATATGACATAAGTCTAGTATATTCGCTGACTAACCTGACAGGCGTCGTTCCCTTCTTCCCCGCCCGCGCAGAATGAGGAGGAGGGCAGGATGAACACCTTTTCAGTGACCGCGTTGACCTTGCGCACGCACTCGGAGTCATTCACTATGGGCAGCTCCGCCTCGCGGATACGAAGGGGAATCGGACCAGCTGACAAATAAATGTTACTTTTAGATATCTATATTCTGTATTTCACTTAAAATGAAAACTCTATGAGTCATAAATGATGTTCCGAAGATGATTCAAAAATTGATTTTATCAATCATTCAGTGTTGTTACCTAATATACATGCGCTTGGAAAGCGAACATTAAAGATGTATGAAACTGACAATGTTCGATATCTCACCCGTGACGAACACATGACTTATCGAATGTCATTGTTAGTTTCATACATTTTTGTCGATTCCATCAGCGATATAGCTAATCGAAAGATACTTTTGGTAACCCTCCTGCTCTTAACAATTAAAAATTAAAAAAAAAAACAATAGACTTAACAAAATCATTTTTGATACAATATTATTACCAAAATTATATAAAACCATCTAATTAAATAGTAACCTAAAACCTTTTTAAACTGGCTGTATGTTAAACTACGTTCCGTGTTATATTTTTAAAAATAAAATAAATCTATTTTATATAAATTAATCAATGTGTACTCACTCTCCCCCATATACCCGTACCCGGTGACGGTGCAGCGCTTGCCGGCCGGGTGCTCCTCGTCGCGCGCCGGCAGGCACACCAGGCACACGCCTACATAACACCAATTAATAACTACACTTTACACTAAAAAAAAGGTTAAAGGTTTCGACTCATGATGGGGTCCATTGTCCGCAACTCCACGACTAGCGCGTATTTTGAAATACACTTTACACTAAATAGTCGAACAGGGATAGGCGAGAGTCCAAGGGACAGCGATATTTATCTCCTTATAGAGGTTTCTCTCTAATCCGAGTTACCGCTTAGTTAAGGAAAAAAGAATTGCATGTGACAAGAACTTTGTGGAGTCAGATGATGTGCCTTAGAAGGTATCTTCAGAACGGCTGAAGGGATATCAATGAGAAGAACACATATAGAACATACTTTGGAAGTACATAGGCGACTTAAGCCTTGTACGCACCAGGATAGTATTTTAGTCGGGTAGCAAGTAACAAATATTCAAACAAAGGATTCACTAATCTACTCTACTAAAATGTTGCTGTTCGGATACGTTTAGTTATTAAATTACTACCCTAGTGCGTAGGTTTAGGCTTAAACGGGTCCAAACAGTAGTAAATCCTTTGTTCAGATAAATGCTACTTGCTACTCGACTAAAATACTATCCTGGTGCGAACAAGGCTTTACTCTGTTTTTATTACCACACTATTAGAATAAAACATCTGGATGATGAAAACCTAGTGAATCCATAGAGTTTAGGACGATTACCCAAAGTATCTTTCAATTAGCGATATTACCGATGGAATCGACAAATATGTATGAAACTGACAATGACATTCGATAAGTATGTGTGCGGCAGCTACCACATCAAGGAGCAAGGAGTTGGCCTGTACTGGCCAGTGCTCGCCGCAACAATGTGCTTGTCACGTGTCAGATATCGAACGTGATTGTCAGTTCCATAAATTTGTGACGCTCGCTATAGAATCGCTTCGTAGCGAATGTACATTGGGTAATCCTCCAGGACAGGGAGATGATAATTTTGTAACTCACCATCTTTAAGTTCTGCCTTAGTTTTAAGTTTCAATAAGGCGATGTCGTTGTCCAGAGTCTGACTGTTGTGGTTGTGGTGTATGTACGTGGTGGCGACGAGCAACGTCTGCGCGCTCGGGGAGCCGTACTTGCGCGTCAGGTCGTTGTCGCCCACACGCACGAAGTAGTCGTCACCGGATCGAACGATACTGAGAAATATGTGTTACTTGTACTAAAAGTATTATGTTCCCGTGGGTAAGGACCTGAAGGATCGTTGGGTGTTGTATTCTAGACAATTTTTCGGCAAATCCCACATAACCTCCTAGTAGTAGTAGGGGCTATGTTATCGCAACTCCATGACTGGCGCGTATTTTGCGTGAAACCTCCTAGTAACTAAAATGCATTTCCAAAAAAGAAGGGTACCAACTCAACTGGCTCGGAAGCAGGGGAGATTTGTATGTTGGTGATCCTACAGCTTCTTTAGTTCGAGTTCAAAATTTCCGTTTTTTATCTCTAACCCAGTCTAATGACGCCGTAGAGTAAAGGACAGGTATTTTTTTCACTTTCCCTGGTTTCATCCACCGGTAGTAGTAACAGACATCGTTTTTAATTCTCTCCACCTTACGTTGTCTGCTATCATAGTACTACGTGTACATACTTGGTGACGCAGTGCGCGGCGGTGAGCACCCACTGCGTGCCGACGAGCGCGGCGCCGCACACGTACTGGTTGTTGTTGTTGATGAGCGCCGCCTGCCAGCACCACTCGCCCGCCAGACCGTCCTCGCCGCCCATCACACGACCCGCGCGAGACGACGTACCTGCAATACATTAGTAGATACATACTAAATTAATACTAAGTGAGACTTAATTGCTCTGAGTACTGCTGTAAGAGCCAACAAAAATCTTAAAACGAATTGAAAAATAGGATTTTGGGTCCTGAATCTACTGTTAATAACGCATTTTTCCATTTTTACTTCAAGTATTGACTACTATGGAGGCAAATTTAGATACTTTATGCTATTTTAAAATTTTAAAAACAATAGTATTATAACTAACCTTTAACCCCACAAACGTATTTGTTGTACTTCTCCGAGGAGTGCATCATCGTAGTCCCGTAACTTGGCTCGTAGGGATCTGAGTCAAAAGAACAAACTCTTAGAAAGCCGGCTAAAAATCGTGGCTTAACTAGTTTTAAAATAACAATCTCGGTCTTACATGCGATGCGATCGATGGGCGTGGTGTGCTGGGGCACGTGGGACACGTGAGGCACATGGGCGACATGAGGCACATGAGGCATCACCTCATTGGTGGTGAGCGCGTGGTGCTTGTAGCCGGCCGTGGTGGTGGTAAGAGGATAGGAATCGTTCCTCTCCGGCGCGCCGACCACTTCGATGATCTTGGACTTTGGCGCGCAGCACTGAGTGCCCGCTTTCTTGCATTTGAACACGTCGGTTATTTCAGCATTGTCTGGAAGAAAAGAAAAAGAATTGAATCTTTTAACTCTTGTCAAATGTGGATGCAATGTGTAGGCAGATACTCACGGAAGCAGGTGAAAGAGAGCAGCGGCACGACGCAGGAGCCGGGGCAGTCGGGGCGAGGGTCTGCAGGCGCCGGCGGTGCTGGTGGAGGCGTCGTCGTGGTGGGCCGCGGCGTCGTCGGCCGGGGCGTCTTCGCCGCTCTGGAATATTACAGTCACAGAAGCTAGAAACTACGTCAAAAAGGTTAGGGTAGTTAGTTTAGGCAGCAGATCGAGGGCATGAGGGGTTTTAGTGGGTATGGCCGAATAGGCGAGTCCCACAATCCCTACGCCATTGTACAGTCCGGCGTAAGGGTGCGTAAATGCATTTCCCCTGGGGAAAAAAATCAGTTTAGAATGGATATGGAACCTGGTGTTGTCGCAACAGAACATGTTGGCGAGGCGGCAGTTAGTGTGCGCGTTGATCTCAGAGGGGTACTTGCAGAAGGCCGCCATCACCGTCGGCAGACAGAAGCTCGGGCAACGCGGTAGCGGCGGCTATAAGTACACAATAGAGTCAATATTACTAAGTTATAAGGAACTATGGAGTAAGCCGGTTGGAGCTTGCGCATGTGCAGCTCCACGGCACATGTGTTAATTTCGGTCGAACAATTTATACATAAACATACTTAACAGAGAAGAACTCTCCCTTCTTTACAGGCCAGAGACAACTCTATTGAAAGCAGTACTCACAGGCGTGGTCGGTCTTGGTGTGGTGGAGGGCCGTCTCGTGGTGGTATCCTTGGTATCGGTGATGCAGCAGGTGCCGCCGTCGGCGCAGGTGGCCTGCTCGTCCACGTGGTCGCACAGCAACACGAACAGCCCGCTGATGCACTCGCCGCGGCATTCCCGCTCCTTGTGGCTCACTGCTGTCTTCTTTTTAGGCGGGGGCGTTGTTGTCAACTGGAATATCACAAAGAGTTATTGTTAGTGTTATTAACAACATACATTTTATAATTCCTATTTAATATTAATTGTTTTATGATTGATACTTTCTTCCTAATAGCGCTATAATTAACAGATGAAACTAAAAATATTCTTACTAAGTCAAGTAAGTAGATAGTTTCCAGTTATAATAAATATAGTAATTTGTTGGTTGTTTAATGGGCCTTTATCAACTTTTAGTACACATTATTCTATCTTTATATTCTCCCTTACCGCAGTACTAGGTTTCTTAGTATGATGATGGTGCGGGTGCTTCTCGTTGGGTACGACGAGGTCGTCGGGCGGGCTGTCGCCGTAGAAGTCCCTGGCGACGCAGCAGACTCGGCCGCTGGCGCATAGCCCCGGCGAGCTGAGGTACGCTTGACAGTACTGCGCTAGTTGCACCACTACGCACACGTCCGGACATGCTATGTTACCTGACAGAAAAAAATAATAATGGTCTCAATGAGTTATTAATCTAATCTAATAAGATCTAAGCTTATCTAATTCTTGGCCAAGGGCATCCAATCACCAACATCATGTATATTCCACTTAGTAAACTGAAACGTTTTCTGGGCTTCATCGATTATGTAAAAGCATTTGATACAGTAACATCATAACAAATAATTAATATATACGCGTGGAACTATATATTTGCTTTGCTTTGAGCACACTGCTTAAACCTACAATCAACAAAATACTGTAAACAATTGATGAATGAACGTCTACATGGTTAATAGTAAAGTCCAACAATATTTTTACATGGAGTTCCACAGGGATGCAATATTAGTCCAATACTGTTGATCTCAGATATTTTTCTCCCTTTTCCTTTGTTTTTATCACTTGTGTATGTACTTGCATAAATGAAGACCTAATATGTAATATGTGTACCTAATAATTACCACTGTCTTTGTGTCTGTCGGGCATCAGCGTTGTCGTCTCGTCCTCTTCAGACTCTGTAGTCGTGTAGCGCGTCGTGAACGGACGCCGAGTTGTGATCGCTGTCTCATTTTCTGCAATTATACAATAATCAATTAATTAAAAAAGAAAAGTTAATATATTATAAAGTGGCAAACGAGCAAGCTGCCACCTGGGCTCGCTGAAATAGCGAACCGACCGCTGCCCTTACACATCTGCAATAATTACAGATGCGTTGCCTAGTCTTAATCTTCGGAGGAGACGCACAGCAAGTGGATAATTCCTCTCCCTATGCGTCCCCTTCCCGGAATATCCACTTCCTCTTCCCATCATAGTAGAATATAAAGTTAAAATTTTATTAAGATCACTTGTTTATTGTAGTTAGATATAGATTAAGGTTATTAAACTGTAATTTGTTTTTTAATGTTATTGAAAGAAAACTTATATCTTTCATCTTGATTTATTATTAAATATGCTTAAAAAGCAATTGATTTATTTCAAGAATATATTAAATTAGTATATTAAATACTCGTTTATCGCATTGATATAAAATATGCAAATTATTTAACACGATTTATCTAGAAAACAGAATAAACTAATGATATACTTAGCAACGTTCCAATGTATGTCAGTAAGATGTTGCCACGGTAACTGTTAATTACTTAAGGAAGGGCAACAATAGAATGCGACCGTTAAAATTCATACAAAGTTTAGAAAGGAAGACACATTGTTGTGAACAATAACCATTTTAACTTATTAAACTTAACCTAAAAACAAAAGTTCTAATTATATACAATTAACACAGAATTAAATTAACTCTCACGATATTCTTTCCACGATCTTTTAATCTTAATTAAAACAGTTGTAAAATTTGTTTCAACAGTACAATGTATGCCTTCTAACATTTCTTTAACTTACCATGCATATTCGATGATACTGAGGAGATACTTGAATTAAATATTTAGAGGTCCTAAGTTCGATCCCGGTTATATAATTGAGACTAAAACATAATGCAACCTACACTTATAGTTTAAAGAAGGTAGTCAACCCGCACTGGACCAGCGTTGTTGACTAAGTCACCCCAAACATGGAAAGGTTTTAAATCCAACTAGACAGTAGTATGTTATCCAGAGCCGTAGGGTGTAATTGTGGAGAAATACAACCATGGCCTGGTCTTACCTAATGGTTCATCCATGCAGCACTTCATGCCGCTAGGACAGTCCGCATCGTCGCGTATGTTGGAGCAGATGAGTGCGGTGAGCGTGTGCATGCAGACACCCGGGCAGCTGCGCGTCTCCACCTGCGTGTCCAGCGACTCGAACAGATCTGGAAAGTAAACACAGTTTTTGACCACCTGCAAAGGTATCAAACTAAATCGCAATACAAGATTAAACTTAGTTTAAAGAATAGAAAAATAAGTTTTTTTTTATCAGATCGCCTAAGTTAGTTGATCCGACGTCCATGGAGGCAACGCCAGAGGAACTTTAGATGTGTTGCCGGCCTTTGAGAGAGGAGTACGCTCTTTAGGTGAAGATAATTTGAACTTAAACGTGGTAATCTTAGAAGTATACAAGTACGAGTGAATTTGAGTTATACTACTGAAAGTACTAATAGCCCAAACATATTAGTTAAATTGATAAATCGGTGTCATAGTTAGACCATTTTAACATCATACGGCGGTAAATGGTGCAGGATTTGATTGACTCCAAGTCCATAGAGATCTTAAAAGAGAAATATCCCTACCAACCATTGGTATTAATTACGTTCTCCCTTTCCATTTAGTTTTAAATTAAAAGTCGCCGAGAACAGCTGCAGTCGCTGAGAAAGCCGCCCAGCGACTTCCAGCGTCCACTTTACAAATGGTTTTTTTTTCATTCATTTTCTAAGAATCTTTTCTCCGCGTTGCCTATATGTGGTCGCGCGGCGCCACTCGTCAAGACAACCTCCCGCCTCGCTCACTGACCCTTCGATTAAACTATTATAAACATAGACCACAGATCTAACAAAATAAGCAGTAACGAAATCTGTTTACAAAATTATAGGCTTGTAGAGGTTAGGTATCAAAAATATCGACACGGGTTACTTAGCACTAAAGAATATTAAGCACTTTTAGGTAAACGTTCTTAGTTATTAAAAAAACTTCGTATTTGTCACAAGATAAAAGTGCAAGCGATTTTTTATAGGTGAATCATGAATGAACACAAAGTTCAATGAAACCGCAAATTCGCCATTGACAGCACCGAGCGAATTGCGACCTTATTACCTAATAACTGTCCTAAACCGAACCCATTGGACGACATTCCTGAAGATGGGCTGACCGTTAGGTCGACAGTCCCGGCGCACCTCGGCACACATACGACACAAATGAAAGGAAAGATGATGTCCAAGGCAAAAGCGTTTGCGTCATCCAACTCACATAACTATGAAGTTTAAACTTGTTTCAGTCTGAACGTTTCCACTGCCGAAACATTTTGTTATCACTACCCTATTATTTATTATTAGAGTTTTAAAAGAACATCCTACCTATTCAAATCTTCCTGACAGGTAAAAGCCTCCTCCAACATAGTCCCCTTTTGCCAAAGTATTAATCAATTTTTATAATTAATTATTTAAGTAAATTTTAATTTAATATAATTTGTTAATTTGAGAGGGAAGGCATTGGCTCCTTATACAAAAGTTTACCTACCTAAGGAGCCAAAGCAGATACCCGGTCTTGATACATGTCTAACGTTTTAAATAAAGAATTATTATTATTATTGCCTTGCAAAGATTTGAAGGACTTATATTTGTAAGGTCAACACACTATAACTCGGGCCATTGGTCACAATATGACCGTTACGTGATGACCTAACGCGGGCGGCGAGGAGAAATCGCCCCTCCCGTCCGCAGAGCCCCGCCGAACACCCGCTGCAGACGCGTCTGAAGAAAACGAAAGTACACTCTGCACCGTGCAACAAACTAAACACTTGTATTTACCTCATACAAGGTTACAAGGCCTCTGTCACATTGCGGCGAACTCTTTGGTGTACTGAACCTATGCATGTTTTTAGTTCTAGGCAGCCATATAACATCAAAGACTACATACTACAAGAATACAAGACGAGATTATCTTCAAATATTTTTGTCATAGTTTACAATTAATAACTGCTTAAGGCATCTGATGCGTCCTCAAGATGGACCGATGACCTGATCAAGCTTGCGTGAGTGCACTGGATGCGGGCGGCACGGGACCGGGCATTGTGGCAATCGCTGGGGGAGGCCTACGTCCAGCAGTGGACGACAATATGATGAAGGCATTAGATGATATTGGGAAACATATCCTAGCACAAAATTAAAGCTTAGCTGGAGTAGTTAAACAAATAAACCTCCTAATATCAAAAACAGAGATTTAAAATAGCAGCAATTAATTCTATTTTTTATATAGATAATAATTAAACAAGCCTGTACAATTACACAAATAAGAGTTTAATTTGGTCTCGCGTGACTGCGGACAATTCTACAGTAATGGCGACGGCGCGAACTTAATGCTTTATTGAAAAGAATTGTTTGTTATTTCACACTTAAAGTGGTTTATAAAAGACTAAAATTAAATGACACGCTTGTTTAGTAAGAAGAATGCTTAAGTGGTTATAATATTGGCTTTGCATTTACTATTGACTGGCTGTTGTGCGCGACTACGTCCGCGTGAAATTAAATAATAACATAGATTACTCGGGGATAATGTAGCTATCTAATGGTGATTTTTTAAATCGGCTAAATAGTTAAGGAGTTATTTCAATACATACCAGAATACTAACTTCTCTCAGTAATATTAAGTAACGATTAGACGAATCGTTAAAATTAAACATTTAGATAAATCTTTTTAAAGACATCTTAAATACTGTGCAGATGAAACCTTACGTAATTTGATAATTAATCATACAAGGAAAATGATGAGGAGTGAAGTGAAAGTTAAATCCTGAAATAAAATATGATTCATCATATCTTGTGACAATACGCGTGAATCATTTATCTTTTACATATTTCAAATATAGATAAGATACGGAAGAAGAATATTAAAGGAAGACAGAAAGTAGCAACGGTGAATTGTAATGTAGTTCGACCCATTTTCCTTCACTCCACGACTAGCGCGTATTTTAAATGACTTAACACATATCTTTGAATTTCTTCGCCGATATGTGCAGACATCACGATGTTGTAGCAACGGAGATAGAGAAATTTAGGACTAAAAGGCAACCATGGAATGAGCACATTACGTGGGAAGTGTAGCATGTAATAAGGAGCTTCAAATATGAATGTGGACACCGGGAGTAGGCCTAGGAAGAGATTGATCGAATCCTACACTCCCAACGACATGGCACAGCCCGCCGTTATGGATGCGTTGAGGCATTTCCCCTAGGTAAATAAAAGGAAGAGATATATGGATTGCGAGTTGACACGATCAAAAAGTATGAGAAAAATCCAAGAAACTTGATGTTTAGTATCATCAAGAAATGTTACAAATTCATACAAGCTTTTACTAGTACGTGAATATATTTAAATACTAGAAAGGGTCCGTTGAATTGTCACTAATGAGTCATGACGTTTCACTCTTCAGACATTCGTTAGGTTCGCGTGACACTAAATTAGTCAGACTGCTTTATAAGTGATGGTTGTCTTCAAAATAACATGATATAAATGCCTTGTTAGATGGAAGAAGTATGTACACAATATGACAATGTTTTAAATAAAACTATAAACATATAGGTAAAATAAAGATAATTAAAAATAAATTAGTTATTAAAGTACATTGTAAACATGAATGACTATTAAAAATGAGAAAGACGTGCTGTTTCTATCTACTCTTATATCTTGTTTTTCTAATAATACAATGCAATACATTTCTGAAAACAGAGTTAACAGTTAACTTGTAAATATTAACTTATATTTGTACATTATACAAAAATATTAGTAAATGAATAGTGATCAAGAGTAAAGACGAATGTCCGAACGCACT
>QDHC01002134.1:246324-262684 GCA_013186455.1 Papilio dardanus tibullus
CATTTGTCATTTGTCTTTGCGGTTCCATCGCATGCTACGATGTGTAGAGAGGAACGGAGATTACTTTAAAAAACAATAAAGGTATTAGCAACTACATTAAGACGTTTTTCATTTTCTTAATATGTTCAGCGTCGGTGGCTCAGGGGTTTTAGCTCTTGACTTGTAAACTGCAGGTCCCGAGTTCGAATCCCGGCATGTAACAATGTGTTTTTCGATTTTCGATTTTCATATGTGCATATTTTACCGACGCTCTTAGGTGAAGGAAAATATCGTGATGCAACCTGCACATATCGGCGAAGAAATTCAAAGATATTTGTATTCACGCAAAATACGCGCTAGATATCATGGGTCAAAACCTTTTTTAACCTTTTTATGTTCAGTGTTAGCTAGGGTACCTGCGGCTTCCTGCGCGTGCGCGCCTCCGTGAGTTTCCGCTTGCGCTCCGCCTCGAGCAGCTCGCGGCGGCGGTCGAGCTGCTGGCGCGCGGCGCACACCTCCGCGATGCGCGCGCGCTTCCCGCTCAGCTCGCGCTCCGCCAGGCTGCTCGCCTCCTGGCGAGCTAGCGCCGCTACAGTACAGTAACACATTCCAGTTAAACTGGCATATAAACCTCTTATACCATTGTATATTACAGTTATGGAAAGCTCTGATTAAGTTGGAGGCGATTGGAGAAGATGACCGAAGTAAGATTAAAATGGAAGACAAAATCTGATGCCTGAGTCTTGGAATAGGACAAGGACAAAAGGAATGCCACTGGGAATTGGAATACACTATGTGGATTCCAATTGTGTTCTGTATCTAACCCTGTGCATCAGCGTCGCTGGCGGACTGCTCCGCGGCGCGGGCGATGCTCTCGGCCAGCCGCTCCGCCTCCTCCCGCTCCCGGCGCTGGTACTCCTCCAGCTGCTCCCGCAGACGGAGGTTCTCTTGCTCCTGTATCATACAAATATGTTGCTCATGTTCTTCTTTAAAGTACTCGACGTTAGCAGTTCCAGTAAACCAGTCACTGAATTTGTACATCAACTGAAATATCATGTGGAACATACCAGTGAAGTTTACCGTCACCGGAACGTCCTATTGAAGAGAGGAGGCTCACCATATCGAACTGCTTGTTCTCGAGCTGCATGAGGAGCGAGGAGATCTCCTGCTGGCGCAGCTGGTACATCGCGCGCAGGTCCTCGCGCTGCGCCGCCTCACGCTGCGACCGCACCTTCTCCCAGTCCTGGCGGAAAGAGGAGTAGGATATCCTGGGTCATATGACATTGAATATCCAGGGTCCTATGACACCTAGGGTCCTATGACATAGGATATCCAGAGTCCTATGACATATGATATCCAGGGTCCTATGACATGATATCCAAGGTCTTATGACATTGGATATCCAAGGTCATATGACCTAAGATATCTAGGGTTCTATGACATATGATATCCAGGGTCATATGACATTAGGATTTTTATACCGCGCCCTAGCCAGCCCTGGACTGTTTCATACCTGTTCAGCTTCGATCCGCTGCATCTCCAGCGTGAGGGAGGTGTCAGCGATGCGCTGCTGCTCCTCCAGGATGAGCTGCATGTTGCGCGCGCGCTCCTCGTACAGCTGCACCGCTGCCATCTAGAGGACACAAGGTATAGTCACACCGGAAATATAAAATACCTCTATTGTGTAAAAATATACTGTTACGGAAGTCGGTTGTGGCGCCACTATTATGGATTTTCTATTTTACTGGTTAATCTATACACAAAGTTAACACTTTCAATGCCACACAGGCCTTATGAGTTTACTTATAAAATCCAATATACTTCTTGGTCCTTCGAGCCGGATCTGAAGCAGCGATATATTTGTTTACTTTCTTTATATGGAGTGAAATAATTACTTTACTACTACGATCAACGACCGGCTCGCCGGGCTTGACGGCGCGCTGCGGGGCGGGGGGCTGCTGCGCCGGGGGCGACGGGGGGACCACATCAGACCAGTTGGGGTAGTCTATCTCACCTAGAATATACAATGAAAATATACACTTATACATAGATATTTGATAACTTTGACAAGACAAGTAATTGAATGTGAAAAATTACTAATAGAAATATTTGTATGTAAAATATTTTATATTTTTTTTAACTATCATGATAACATTTTGTTAGATACGCAGTTTACCTAGCATATCATTAAGCATGCTATTCTGACTGGGTGGTACAGCGAGGTGGTTGGTGGTGAAGGCCGGATACTTGAGGAGCCAGTCTTCATATCCTCCCAGTAACGCTAGCGGCTGCCGGGCGTACTGGACTTTTATGTCCCACTGGAAATAAAGTTACGTTTAGTACGGCGGGCAAAAGGTTAAGGTTGCAAAAACCTTGATAAGTATTATGAAAATTAATTGTTAATAAATAAGCTTATAAGCTGATATGTCCATATTATACAGTAAAACTTGGATAAGCAAGAAACTTCTATAAACGAGTCATTTTATGGTCCCGACCGACCTATATAAGCGAGAAACTCCTATTAGAGATACCTCCATAAGCGAGATAAATATCGCGATCCCTTGGATAGTTGTTGGAAATTATCTCCAAAACAGCTTAAAAGAACCTTGGCAAAATATAGTCCAGATGTAGCACATAATTTGAACGAACACAGGCAACTATGTTTTTTAGTTCCGCGCAGACGAAGTCGCGGGCGATAGATAGTTTCATAAATAGGTGTAACTTTTTAATATTTTTGCTTATTATATAGACTTAATATAATAGTATCTATAAGTGGTCTCTACTTGTAAAATAAAGTTTGCTTTCTGTATTCCTTTAATTGACTTGGCACATCAGAGCTAAGAGTACTGTACTACTTCACGTGCCAACTTAGACCATTAGTATTTTGTTTACCTTTAGCAGTATAGTCTTCAAGAGATGCAGCGTCTTCCCTGGTATGACAGCGGTGCTGCTCCAGTCCAGCATCACGATCAGCTCCATAGCAGCGCGCTCCGACCACACCGCCCGGGACAATGCTGGTAAGTTCTGTTCTAGAACGTTGGCTGATTGCCTGCAATTATTACTTACTGTTTTTACCTACCAATGGTATTAACTTGTCTTTCTCTAACCCCACGGCTTCATTAGACCAAGTTCGCGATAAAAACGGACTTACGCCGAAGCGAAAATTGCGTTTCTTTCGCGAACTCATTGTAATGAAGCTGTGGGGTTAGAGAGAGACAAGTTAATAAATACCATTGGTAGGTTCATTAGCATGTTTAGTTTGATAATCATTCATTTATTTTAATTGGGCACTTTGACCATTTTTTTTAAATTGGCATGAATTCAAAAAAAAGACTGTGTGAAAATAAACGTAAACCAACTAATAAAGTAAAACTAACAACATTTTAGAAGTGCATGTTATGACATTTGATACGAAAATAGATTAAAAAAATCTGCAATAAAGTGAAAAAACGGCTTTTAGTTTTTTTTTAAGTTCACTCAAGTTATCCTACCCTGGTGATATACATTCTTCAGGTATACTGATACAGGCAGGGTAATTGATGTGAGATTCCAAATAGTCCTTCCCTGGACGTGCATCCAGGATCATCACTTTCAGTTTCCCACTCTTCAGGATCGAGTAGAGCTGTTCACTTTTTATTGTTACTTCGTCAGGTCCTAAAAATCAGATACCACTTATGTTTAAAAATTAATTTTGGTCAGTTATTGTATTTTTTTTTGTAAGAGAAGTGGACAAATGCGGAAGGAACACGACACGACAACGGGCAACGACGCCTTTGGCTATTGCTTTGCTTATTTTTGAAGACATGGTGATTACCTAAGCGGCAGAGGGTTTAAAACTTATTTAAACGGTAAGTAAGTAAAGCGTGGAAAAATGTTGATAATAACCTGGTAGTCCTACAGGTTGTGGTTGTTCGTGTACCGGTATGGCTTCGATGGCTTTCTTTCTGTTTTCATCAATTATTTGCTTAACAAGTTCATTTTCTTTGATATCATGTAAGCGTTTCGCTTTCTGTTCTTTAGCATACCTGTAAATTATCACATTTAAACCTATGCTAATAACACTAGCTTTTGCTCACAACTTCGCTTATGTGTAATTAAAAAATCTAGTCTATATTACTCGAGGATATTATTATTATTTATTAGCTTTCTAGAAGTGAACAAATTTTTAAAATTGGAATACTAGTTTTTGAGTTATATCAAATCACACAAAAATACAAATCCTTCCTCTTCATATTAGTATAGATTAAAATAAAATTCTTAAATTATAAGTCAGCTTAAACTCTGAAATTCCATACAAATTTTGATGTCTGTTAAATTGTAAGTGGTTCTTACTTTAAGTTAATACTTATACCAAGTGACGCTGGATTAAACTTTGTATTATCTATACTAATATTATAAAGAGGAAAACTTTTTATTTTTGTATGTATTGAAATAACTCAAGATCTAATGGGCCGATTTCAAAAAAACTTTCAACATTAGAAAACCACATTATCCTCGAGTAACATGGGTTAAATATATTAATTTCATTCAAACAAAGTCGAGAACAACAGCTAGTAACTTATGAGAATAATTGAGAAGCACTTCTATGTCTTCTTTTGTAACAAACAAGAGTTTAGTTTAAAAATAAAATGTAAATGATAATTCTATTAATTGTTACAATTATAAGATACAATTTTAACCCTTGCATGCATTTTGTAATATTAAGTTTAAATGAGTGTGTGGTATTTATAACAGATAAGTTTTTAAGGATTGCATGTATGTAGTTCGACTCATGATGAGCTCCATTTTCTGCTACTCCACAACTATAGCAAGTATTTTGTGTGACTTCACACATATCTTTGAATTTCTTCGCCGATATGTGCAGACATTACAATTTTTTCCTTCACCGTAAGATCATCGGGTAAATATGTATATATGAAGATCGAAAAACACATTAGTACATGGCAGGATTCGAACTCGGGACCTGCTGTTTACAAGTCGATAGCTAAACCCCCGATCCACCAATGCTCTTTTCAAGAGATACATACAATAACTTATTTGATATAACAAAAAAAGGGTTAAATTAGATGAACAAGTCATAATATATATTGTTGAGTTGACACAGTACTTTAATGCATTTTTTTGTTTTTTATCAAAATAAAAAATTAAGAAAAAATCTTCAGTAGTATAATGAAAAAAAGTGGAAGAGTTACACGACGTACCTGTCAATAAGGCTGTTCTTCAACATTTCCGCAGCATCAATAGCCTTATTGGGATTTTTTGTCCCCAGCATGTTATTGTAGTATGTCTTATCCTTTATGTACTCCTTGTCCTTGCTGAGGAACGCCACCACCCGCAGGTACTTCATGTAGTACACGTACGAGTTTTCCTCATCGCCTCTGTCGCGCTCCTGTTCAGCTTTCTCAAACAATTTCTGAGCAGTTTTGCATAACCTGTAATCATTTAACAACTTGCAATGATCCATAGTACAGCAAATTATACAGTATCCTCAAATATTTACTTACAAATGGGCTCTTTTCGATTTTAAATCCGGAACATTGTGTAATTTGTCTAAATCTTCGATACATTTCCCAAGATGAAGCTGCAAGCGACGCGTATCCGTCATCTTGATAATTTTGTGTTTTCTTAAAGAAATCACTGTCGTTTGCACAGTAATATAAATAAAGTAGCTTTTAACTACATTTGTTGGAATTAATAATGAATTAGCTATTAAATTACTTAAACGAAACAAAAAATCTATGAATACAAAATATCCAAGTTCGAAACGTCACAATTTCATTCAGCTGTCAATCAATTTTTCATTCGGCGCAGCAGGTTTTTAATTCATTGATATGGATACTTGGTAATTGGCAAATTCTGAAGAACTCAATAAAATATTTGAAAAATAGTATCCAGTTATAAAAATAAAAAGGAAGCTGTTCTATTCATTAAAATAAAATACTTTTTAGAATATTTCAATGTATTTGACAAAAATATTTTTTTCTTAAAAAACTAAATTGACAATTTGACATAAACAGTTTTGACACATTCTGACATGACATTATTTATTGATTTGCAAATACTTGACGTTTAAGTTTAATGTTATTGCAACTCGCAGAAAACCCTTTCTGCGCAAGTTCTCATGCGCAATGAAGACTTGGTCCGTGTCTCCTGGTCGATTGCGGTGTTCCATTTAGTTTTTCAGCTGACTACGCTTCCCACAGCCGCCTACCAGACGTCTCGCGCGTGTCATGTCTGCTTGTGCCGCGGCGTAGTAAGACTAGAGTGCTTGTGTCCGTGTAGTTGACTAGCTAGTGCCAGTGAAAATGTTTTCAGGGCTCACAAATCAAGTTTCGTCGTGGATGGGAGCGGCCAAGGGCGAGCCCCAAGATGAAGAGGTGCCCACCCCGACCAAGGACGCCACTGGAGAGCAGGCGGAAGGCGAAAAACAAAGGCACTTAATATCATTGTTTAGTTACTTCTTTGTTTCGTTCAGTAAAACCTTAAAATAGTAAAAAAAATACCAATCTTTGACACTATAAATGTACCATGATATATTTTACTGTAGGATAAAACAAAATAAAATATCCGAAAAAAATAGCTTTAAGTAGTCTTTTCTAAAGTACTAAGTTGCGCTCTTTTCTTTGTTGCATAATTTACTTACATAAAAATTAGGTCAATCATAAAATGCCCTAGAAATTACCTAACCCATTTCATTGTTGCATAAAATGTTCTGAAGTTATATAATATTTTTTTTAATACTTTCTGATGATTTTACCTATGTCCTAATAGTTTTTTTTTACAGTCCTACCAAGGGAGGCAGCAAGTTGGACCTGATCACCAACGTCAAGTCACAGATGACCGGCTGGCTTGGTTCCGGGATACCCATTCCTGGCTTAAGAAAAAATGAAGCCCCGCCCACAGAGGCTGTGGAGGTCGCTCCTGAGGCAGCCGAGGCGGTGGAAGTCAAGCCTGAGGGGAAAGATGATGATGATAACTCCAGGTATAATAGGTATGGGGTTGGCAGATGCAATGAGTTTGCACAATTACTTTTTTTTTTAGTTCATTTAATTTATTGGGTGTCATTTCTATGAAAAAAAAATTATTATTAGGTTTTTTAATTATAAATAAAAGGAATTTTAATTGTAGATAAATAATTAATTTTACATAGAAATGATAGTCCATTAAATTTTGAATTTCAATGTAAAAAAAATCAATAATAGAAATGTTCAATACAATTTTTTTTTACAAAAATTGCTTTTGTATTTTTAATATTGTGTCACCACAACAGCTTAGCTGAATCGGGAAGCTTTATCATCAATTTTTCATTTGCTTTTGATGCACCAATTTACAAAAAAAACGCATTTTTTTTGCTTATCAGCTATCAAAATTTATCTAAAGTATCTTATGACGTAAACATTATTCGAAAACGTATTTTTTTCATTTGAAAATAAAAAAAAAACATAAAAATTTGGAAAAACGTCATGAAAATTTATCAAATTGGCCACTTGTCTATATTTTTTATAACATTTCATACATTTACTTTATACAAAGCGTTTAAAATAATTTAACATTTCTTTCTCTTCTAGATATATCTAGTAACTTTAATACTTTGTAAACTCATTACTCTGCTCTAACCCCATTTCTTTATCATTGTGCATATTTTACACTAATATATTTTCGTAAAATAGTAAAAAAAAATACTATGTAGTTCCTAGGAGCATGAATGTAGGGTAAACATAGAGTCTCAGAAAATAAAGTTCAAACTTCAAAGTGATGTCATTATTAACGTAAAAAGAAATTTCTTACATCCTTAAACAATTATAACACATGAAAAAATATGCCTTGTAACTCTTTATTACATAATATGGCTTTGACATCTTTTCTTATTTCTACTTTTAATATAGTCAGTTTATTGTCATCATTATTAATATGCTGTCCAAACCAGTAACTAAATATGAGACTTGTGTGTAAATCGCTAAGAGAGGCACCCTGATTATTCTTTCTGTCTTAAGGGAAGAATTTACGCAACCACAAAATAGTTCTTCCTGAAGGCCATTTAGATGGCCAAAATCCCTATAAGTATACAGAACAGATCCAACATTGTATCATCTTCAATGATGTAATATTGTGGCTCATGTTAAAAAAATCTCGTTTGAAATCCATTTCAACTAAGAAAAATCAATTTCAAGTGATTCAGTGTGTTTTTTTTAGTAAAATGGGCGTGGCTCTACTTTTCTCTCTCGTTCTCTCTCTCACCTGTTACGTAATAAGTATGCTTTATTGAATAAGGTTAGACGCAAGATTAAGTAAAATGCGGATCTCAATATACATATTTTTCAGATTTATATTTGCATTATTATATGAAATACTAAATTATAGTGACCTATAAAATTATTGGTAATAGTTCCGCAATGCAGTCCCGAATTTATTATGTTCATCCACGCCCCCGTGTTCTCTAAATTCTAAATCAATAACCGCGGAAATCGTGCGTTTAGCGTTACCATAGTGAAGCTTAAAATATCGAGAGGAATTAGAAGATATTCGGTATTCGAATTCGTAACAATGTCTACAATATTAATTAACTAGTTCATTAATCTGAATACACTTTCAACGAGTTCCGTTAACTTAATTCTCAGTTTTCATGTACGAATTAATTACTTCAAATCACATAAAGAACATCAGATATATGGTTATTTTAAAAACAATTCAACAATGAAAATGTAAGATTTATCTAGAGCAATGTAAAGGAACACACATTATTAAGCCGGCTACAGACTACAGACTACAGTACCAAAACTGAGAAATGTACAGTTGGACCATGCAGTTCAAATTGACGCGTGTACGTCAGTTTTAACTACACGGTTAAAAAATTGAACGTCTGTAGCCGGCTTTATCTGTTTGCATGCTATTTTGTAATATTTCTGTTTGCTTATTATTTTCTTCGTATGTGCTAAATGTTCTGGGTAATTTGGACGCAGCGCTACCGGTGGTGCAGACAGCAGACCTGCCTCTACTGGCGGCACTCCTACTGAGGAACAACCGGGTGGAGTTGGTAATGGTAAGTCTTTTATTAGCTTATTTGCCAAAAAATATGAGTAAAGCTTTTGATAGCATTGATCAGTTAATTTGCTAGAAGTCTGCACATTTTTAGCTATCGATACTTTGCGTGTAATAATGCTTTTCTGAGATGTAATCAATTCCTCCAGAAATAAAGTGTATTATAGTAAAGGATGGTGTATTTAGTAAAAAAATGTGTGGAGTGCCCCAGGGTACTGTTTTAGGTCCATTATTTTTTCTTAAGAATGTTTCCATGATTTTTATTTTTTGTGTCGTCTTTTTTTATGATTTGTAGTTGCTATTTATGTTTTGTTTTTGTTGATGCCCAGTTTCAGGTGCAGGAAATAAAAAGTTGTTCTCAGTTGATGCAATAGAAGTGCCTGATATGCAAGAGTGTTAGTATTTTTAATTTATTTTTTATTTTAATGCTGCAAATATGTACTGTGTATTATTTTCATAGTAGTACTTAGCTCACGTTTAATTTTTTATCTTACGTTTTTTAACGTTTTCTGCTTTTTGTTACAAAGTGAATGCCGATAACCCATTTACCTTTTCAAGGTAAAATGATTGTACCTACTTTTAGTTCAATGTCTGATGTAATATTGGGCCTTGCGTCTAGAGACATGAAGTTGTTGAATAAATTTATGCAATTTTCTCGTGTCTAGTCTGACCCTATCTGCCTTAGTTGTACTGCGATGATTTCCCAGGAGCCGGTCTAATCTTGCAATTCTTATCAAGCTTATGATAGAAGTATTTTTCATTTATTTCACTCAGGCGTGTTCAATTATTAAACTTTCTTGTAATTTAAATTAAATTTGGTTTGCACGATTACGAATTGCGTGTTAAGAAAGCAAAAATCTCTTTAAATTAGATAAAATAAATGTCTTATCACTCCATTTTCAATGGACTTGAAGAAATACCTCACAATTCGGTGAAAGATCTTAAAATTTAGCATTATATTTTGTTCTATGTACAAATTGGTACTTTAGCTATATTTCTATATTGCCAGTGACAACCAAGGCTGTAGCCGGGGCGAAGTCTCTGGGCAACTTCCTGTACTCCGCCGTCAACAAGGCAGGTGCTAAAGTCAGCGAGGCTGGTGCCAAGATCAAGAAGACGGTTGAAGAGAACGTGAGTAGTAGCTTTAAGGAATATTCCAGGTTTTTTCAAAAGTAGATAAGGTGCGGGATGGGGATACTGGACATTTTGAAATCTATTGAAGAGTTCTGAGGTCTTAAGGAAATGGTATTTATTTATATTATTTTAAAAATGTATTGACTTAACTTTAACAATAATAATCACAGTTTTATGATTAACTCACGTTTTCCGAGTCGTAAAATATTTCTTTATGTTTCAACAGCTGATGAGTTTAATAATTTGTTAGTTTCAATGAACTGATATTGAATTCAATTAATAATCTTATCTATACATTAACAATTTTGTTGTATGTAGAAGATATAAACCACATCGCCGGCTAAACATTCAATTTGCAAGTATTTTAAAGTGTTTAAAAAAGAAGACTAATAGTAGTAGTAGTAGTTCGACCAATGATGTGCTCCATTTTCCGCAAAACAACTAGCGCGTATTTTGCGTGAATACTTCGAATTTCTTCGCCGATAAGTGCAGGTTGCATCACGAGTACCGAAATATTATTTTTTTTAACTTAAAATTTAAACTTTGTAAGGCTGGCTACAGACGTTCAGTTTTTTAACTGTATAATTTTAACTATGCCGTTAAAACGTTACGCACGTCAATTTGAACTGTATAGTTCTTAGTTTTGCCTACACACGTCAGTTTTAACCGCGCAGACGAACTGTACAGTTAAAACTGAGTGTCTGTAGCCGGATTTATGTAATCCTCGGCATCTGAAAGTAAGATAAATATCAATTTGTGTCGCTCCCACTGTACCGGGGGTTCGCTAAGTGAGATTTATGGTTCAGGATATTTGTTATGATATAAAAGAAAATTCTAAAATAATGTTATATTTTTACAATGAAAATTGATTTATGAAAAGGTAAAAGAAGTTACCGAATCTTTTTATCGTTGGACTTGTAGACTAATAGACTAATTTGAAGTTACCATCATCATCATCAGCCTTTCTCTGCCCACTGCTGGACATAAGTCTATCCTAATGCCTTCCACAGAATGCGGTCCTCAGTCTTCCGCATCCAACGACTTCCCATCGCGAAGTTCCCAATATAAGTAATTTAAAATACCCTTTAATAGGCGTAGACAAATTTATGCTTATCTAGATATGGGTTAACAATAAAATGTATTAGTCAAGTATGCCAGAATTTAACTTAAGCCAAATTTTATTTGGCACTTGAAAAATGTTATCCAACATTTTAGTAATGACATTGATTTATTGTAGCTGTCTGAAATCAGGTTCCTTTTTGAAATGGTGCCAGAAAATTCAGTTACATAAGTGGTAATAAAGTTACAAAGGAAATATGTATAACTTTATTCATATTCATAAAATCTCCTATTATGTTAGGAAATAACTTCATTTTTATATATTCAAAACTTTTTTTTTAAGTTCTCTGTTTAGCTTGGATGAGAATTTGTAAAACATTTACCGTTTTATTACGAGAATCAGCGTTATTACTGTTGTACTTTCTACGTTTGGTACTGGTACATTCATAAAATTTATTCCAAAATACAGAACATCCTTGTTCCTGTTACTTCTTATGATACATAATTTAGTCCAATGAGACCTCTGCTCTATCTTATTTAGTTCCGAGTGTCCTCCAGTATCGTATAATCGACGACTTATTAGTCTTCGTTTATCGAAGCACTACACATTTTTGCGGAATAAGGGGTTTAAGATCGATTTCTTAGATCTTAGTAGTCTATAGCAAGTAGTTCCAAATCGCCCCTCATTATTTGCCAAGTCCTCCGACAAGTTGATTGCTTTCCGGAGCCAATCTTTATGTTATTGTTACTATTTGTCGAATAGTCTGTCATTATTACTTTGACAAAGTTGTATAGAACTAGAAAACTACTGCCAATAAACTACACGACTTTTTACAGACTGAATTGTTCTCTTTCTTACTTTGGGTCAATGATAGGAGGCTTATTCTATAACATTTAATGTCTAGAAAGACTTTTTGCAGATCTTTTCCTACCTTAGAATTCTTCTTAACGTGTAGTCGCCTTCCGGAGGTCGGCGATTATTATGGCAATCTGGACTCTGGAAACCGCGGCTCTGAATAATGGACGGGTGATTTTGTGGAACCACAGCCGTAGGTTTTTTAGCCACGATGTTCTTCGTCCCACACCTCGTTTACCCTGAATTTTTCATTGAATCTTAGGATTGTTCCATTTTAATAACTTTTCAAGTAAGTACAGTCTAGTTTTGTTAATTAATCACCCTCGACATTTAAGTAGGTCTATATTATACGTGGATTTCCTTTACAATATAATTTTATTCGTTTCTTTTCAAGCAATTACTACCTTCTTTTCCCGTGACGTAATCATTCAGAACAGTCGTACTGTCGCCTGAGTTAATGGACCGAAGTTGGTCGTTTCGTTTTATTGGGGGGTCGTGGTTAAGTAGCGGTTGCGGTGATTGTAGGCGGTTTTGTGTCATTAGTGCCCTCGTATTAGTTTGCTGAGGTCGCCTAATGCGTCGTGGGTTGGATTAAAACATTACGTTTGAATTTGTCTTGAATTTATTTTAGTTTTGGGTTTAAGCTAATTTTCTGTTAAAATTGATTTACTTAGTTGCTACTTAACACTACTGTAGGATCTAATAATCTATACTAATATTATAAATAGAGAAACTTTGTATTTTTGTAATAACTTTGGAATAACTCAAGAACTACTGGGCCGATTTCAAAAATTCTTTCACTCATAGAAAGCTACATTATCCCCGAGTCACATAGGCTATATTTTCTAATTCCACGCCAACGAAGTCGCAAACAACAGCTAGTTATTTATTAATTTGGAAGTTGTTAAGGTCTATTAAGGTTCTGTGTGAATGTATGATACGTAATCAAGCTTGTCGTGTAAAGTCGTATTTAATTTCAAAAATCCATTAGAAAATGCATTATCCATCCCATATTGAATTGCTTTATTCTCTTGACCTACTTTTCCAGTCTCACCTACAATATTACTTAGGTTTTAGCAAAATTGTACGTGTTGCGTAATGGAAATAAAAATGAATTTTCCTTTTGATATACTACGAACTGGGTATTTATTAGAATGGTTATTTGTTTTTAATTGAACTTCTCGAAAATAATTGTTGAAATATTATCGTTTCGTAGAAAATAAGCTTTGATGAAAATATAAGAGTTTTTAAGTTGAAGTTACCTCATTCTATATTTAAACTCTGTTCTCGAGCTGTCTGTCGCTCGTTTGGCTGTTAATGACCCTTTCAGCTGTTGAGTGGCTACTTGCAGTTCATTATGTATAGTGTACAGTACATGCTAAGCATACGACTACGAGAGATAGTTAGGTGATATCTGTTTTTTATACTTTAACCATCATTATTGTGAACTAAAGTTTCGTTTAGAATAAGAAGGATTGAAGGATAGTAGTACTTTTTGTGTCTGAATCTTAAAAAGATACCCTGCCTTTGGGGGAAAGACAGGGTTTTGTGAGATTTCTACTTACTAAAACACCCTCGGTGGCCATACTCTAGTGCGACTGCGAGGGTCCCGGGATCTCCTGTGCATCATATCAGGACCCTCCACACTGAGTTTCCGCACGACCCCAGCAATGCATAGTAGAACCAGTAGACATTTTTTAATTTTCAAAATGTACTTGACTACAAACACATTAAACAAGAGACGAGCGTATCAGTTGACAAGTTGGCAACGCATCTGCCGTAACTCTGGTACCGCTGCTCGTTTGCCTCGTCATAAAAAAAAACTTAATTTTCCGTAGTCGAGTAAAATATGACATAACAAGCGACAAGTCCTTATAACGTACGGATTGTTAAATTGTTGCAATTTGTCGACGTCCTGTTTTTGTGAATCGAAGTCGAGACTTGGCCGACAGCCAAGTCTAGCTGTGGGGGTGCTTGTAATGCGGCTATGTGATATAACATCGCGTGGGTGATGAACCCAGAAAGGCGTTGCCTTAGGGTTGGAAAAATGATGCCATATATACAGTATTATTTTTTTAATAAAATTGATTTACATAAAGTCCATAATTGTAATTATTTTTCTCAATAATTTGATTTTAATTAAATGTTATTACCTACTTAATTTCTCTGTGAATCAGATACTTATTGCAAATCAGAAGGGTTTTCAATCATGCTACGCTTTTCACTACGTAGCAATGTGTAGACCGCTACGCAGTGTGATGAAATTTCGTAGCATGCAAGCGTATTTTGTATTAATTTAGATTCATTCGTTTTAAATACATACATTATTATGATAAAAATAAAATTAATTTAATCAAAATATACTTACCAATGTGTTTTCCATTTTCGCCTTTCATACATATACGGTGAAGGAAAACATTGTGATGCAACCTGTACATATCGGCGAAGAAATTGAATGATATGTGTGCAGTCGACCAACCCGCACTGGGCCAGCGTAGTTGACCATGCCCTAGTCACCCCTTAGGGTAGGCTCCGTGCCCCTCGGTGAGGACTAGTAAGCTGGTGATAATGATACTTAAACCATGATGAATTCTTGACATTTTGTCTAAAATAAGATTAAATTTTACGCAGTAACTTTGTCAAAGCAACGTAACTTTGTTACAGCTTAATTTTGTTTTGAACTTCACTGTTGTTGAGTGTACGTGGTGGAGCCTCCCTCTTTGATCTAATACGCTCGTGTAAAACGCGCGTTGGCGATGTTAAAGCCTCGGATACACTGCTGTGCTCGGCGTTCATTAAAATAAAAGCCTTTTACACCTAGTGTCCGTATAGTAACAAAATACAATGTCTTTGATTTTGTTATGCATTTATATGTTTACTTACAACTATAGCTTATATTACTCAGAGGTATTTTAGCATTTTAATGATGAAATAAGTTTTGAAATAGTCTTAGTAGTTTTTGAATTACTTCAATATATTCAAAAATACAAACTTTTCTTCTTTATAACTATTTGTTAAAAATATTTGCTATGTTTTAATAACAGTAGTGTATCAGCAACTTAACTTTGTAGCTTAATACGCCCCACCGAGTATCTAATGCATTCTGATGAAGTTACAGTCCCCGGAAGCCTTGTTAATGTCTCTGTCTCGCAGGAAGCGTGCTCTGCATAACTATGACTACATAGTTTGTATATCCTTACATAGTATAAAACAATAACGCTTTTTATGTTTGTACCTATATATGCTTTTATCTGCTATCTTTAAAACTACGCCACGGATTTTGATGCAGTCTTTTTTTAATAGATAGAGTGTTTCATAAGGAAGGTTTTCATGTATAATACATTCACAATATAGTAGAGTAACACTGATAATTTAGAAGTTTTTAATATGATGTCGTAAATTAACACATTTTTAGCGCTTACATTGCAAACGCTGCAGTATTTAGTATCAGCATTATACCGATTTGCACCCGTGCGAAGCCGGGGCGGGTCGCTAGTTGACTATATAACAAGTTATATAGGTTCTATGGATGTACAAGATGCATTTATTTATATTATAAGATCCCAAAGAAAGTAAACATCGATGGATGTTTGTCAAAACGGCTCACACTATCTCGCTGAAAGAAATAGATGTAGAATAAAAGCCTGGAAGAATACAGGCTACTTACTAAAGTGTCTAATTCGTTTACGCCCGTTTTCACCAACCAACACCTAAAGTAGTTTTAGATAGGTGTCTTATGCTTAAGGGTTTCCCTAAATCTAACGGATCGCTTGCGGTCTAAAGTGACACTTAACTATTGGTGGAAACGAAAGTAGTGTTAGGTGACATTAAAAATGCGTTAAGGGTTACCTTAAAATAAGGGATTGTTGATGAAAACGGCCATTAGTCCTATATGTTCATATCAAGATGAGAGTTTTCTTATGAAAGTGTTTTATTCAATAACGAGCAAAGGATAAGTAAAGTAGAATAGGTTTGTATGATGTTTGTAGACTAGACGGCGTCGTATCGGTGGATTGGCGGTAGGTTGGCACCGTATTGGCAGCTTGCCAACTGTAACTGGGACGTTGTGTATACCAAAGCGATTTATGCACCATGGAGATTCTTCCTATAGTAACTGTCTAGATGTAGATCGACCTCCTCTATTTTTCGCGGATCCACGTCTAGCGCGTATTTTGCGTGACTTCACACATGTATTTGAATTTATTCGCCGATATGTGCAGGCATCACGATGTTTTCGTTCACCGTAAGAACGTTGGATAAATATGTACATATGATTTTTCCTATAGTAACTGT
>QDHC01002134.1:263492-283393 GCA_013186455.1 Papilio dardanus tibullus
ACATATAAGTCTCCTTATGAATCACTATCTATTAAAAAAAACCGCATCAAAATCCGTTGCGTAATTTTAAAGATTCAAGCATATATTGGGGACAAACATGAAAAGCGTCATTGTTTTATAATACTCGTATGTAAAGATAAGGATGAGCAAAGGATAAGTAAAGTAGAATAGGTTTGTATGAGGTTTGTAGACTAGACGGCGTCGTATCGGTGGATTGGCGGTAGGTTGGCACCATATTGGCGGCTTGCCAACTGTAACTGGGACGTTGTGTATACCAAAGCGATTTGTATGCACCATGGAGATTCTTCCTATAGTAACTGTCTAGATGTAGATCGACCTCCTCTATTTTTCGCGGATCCACGTCTAGCGCGTATTTTGCGTGACTTCACACATATCTTTGAGTTTCCGATATGTGTAGAGTTGAGCCGATATGTGTAGGTTGCATCACGATGTATTCGTTCACCGTAAGAGCGTTGGGTAAATATGTGCAGATAACTAAGATGTCCTTAATGTGTGATATTAATCATATCCACTATAATAAGTATTTGTATCCATATTGCAATATTTTATTACGATATTAACGTGAAGAATCATTCATTCAATAATTTAATTTACTCAGACTTGAGAAATAACTAAGTTCTACGTTTCCATAAATAAAACAATATAGCATAGTTCAATTAGTTAATTGGCGGGTTAGATGGTATCTGTAACTTTGTTTTACATTTAGAGTTTTTGGTATCCGATGACGTCACTGGCCAATACTGCTTTCATTTCGCCTCGAGCTTTAATCTCAGCTGATTGGATTTCGTTCATCTCGGTTTATATTTGGCTCGTTTTAAAATAATTGAAATGGAATGGGTATGCATCGATTTGACCTAGATAGCTTTTTGTTTTTAGTGTTAATGCGACCTAAAAATATTGGTCGATGTATTTTAATATTACTAGCTGTTGTGCGCGACTTTGTCAACGTGGAGTTAAATAATATAGCCTATGTTATTCGAGGATAATGTAGCTTTTTAATGGTGAAAGAATTTTTGAAATCGGCCCAGTAGTTCTCGAGTTATTTCAATACATACAAAAATACAAGTTTCTCTCTATAATATTAGTATAGATTTAACAATCTCTACTCCAGTATTATTATAATATAAAGGCGAAAGTTTAGATAGATAGATTGTTTGTAGGTATTGTAGAACGGTTGAAGTGATCTGGATGACATTTTGCGCAGTATAGAACATAGTGTGGAAAAAAACAGGCGGAGTCGTGGACGACATTTACTACTGAATGAATTCCTTCTTAAAAAAATAACAATATTATTAAATTTAGGGAGATAAAACATATTTTGTTATATAACAGATAACAATGTTAAAATATCCTTTATATTTCTAACATTACTATTTCTAATATTAGTGTTTGTTCAAAGTTCGTTCAAATATTTGTTGTTAGTTAGTTGAACAAGTTTGATTCTATTACATGTTCAATTTATTGGATTCCCTAAATAGATTGTTGGTATAATAAGCGTAAACGTGGGTTTGCGTGACTGATATTTTTAAATCTATTTTGGTAATGTATATTTTACTTCATTTTATATGAATATAAAATGATTTTTTTTCTTATTTAATACGGAAAAATACATTATTCTCGTATTGCAGAGGGTAGAAATTAACTTTATTTAATGGGTTGATTTTTTTTAAATATAGACATTGTTATAATCCGTAGCAATGAAATAACTAATAATTTAGGGGTATAAATATTTATTTATCTACACTATTATATAAAACAATAACGCTTTTTATGTTTGTCCCTATATATGCTTTATATCTTTAAAACTACGCAAAGGAATTTGATTCGTTTTTTTTTTAATAAATAGAGTGATTCGTAAGGAAGGTTTTTATGTATAATACACTAGCGACCCGCCCCTGGGTACATTGCTAATATTAAACACACTACAGTAAAACTATAAACGTTGATTATAACAGCCATACTAATAACAATTGCACCCGTGCGAAGCCTGGGCGGGTCGCTAGTATTTAATATTAAAGTTTTTAACGTTCTAACATCTATTTTAGACTTGATTGATTTTTCGTGCTACCTCCATCTAAATAGGTGCGACCCACATCAGCGTCACATTGACCTAATTCCCCCCTCCTCCTACCTCGTCCAACCCCGCTACCTCCTCCCTTCACTGTTGACCTTTGCTTCCTTTTAAGCAGAAGCTTTATTACATTTTCCCTTCACTTAGCGGATATGTACCCTTTTTAGGAAGGGATTCAACCCTCTGATTGAATATGCAAAAAGAGGCGTTAATTGCAACCTTGTGAAGGTATTATCTGTCACAGAGATAGGTTAGCTGTCAATAAGATAAGGTGTAGGTCCTTCTGAGTGTTGTTTTAATATGCGTAAACACTAAAGTTCTCCCTTAGCGCTCATTTATCCCCCTAAATGTATAAAATTTAGTTAACAAAAAGTGTATTCAAATGTATAAATATATAGTTTTTTTCATGTAAATTGGAACGAAATATCACAGTCCTTTAGTAAATACGCTTAGAAAAACTTTTTTTTTATGTCTGTAAATTTTCTGTTACACTTGCCTTTTTATGAATAAAACATTGCTCGGTGCTGCGGAACGCGTTCCCAAATGCCTTTTGCCAGTCGGTATTATTGTAAACTGAAAAATAAAGCTTATTGCTTATAAATTAAGTTATGTGTTACAGTTAGCTCTACCTATAATATCTAAAATACGCGCTACGTCGTCGTAGCATACTTGAAGTAAATAAAAATGTTCGCCTTCGTAATTATTTTGTATCTAGCTCTATTATAGCTTGTTCCAAATATGTTAAATATGTGTCAAAAATATCTGTTTTGATCTAAGCAAAAATATATTCTTTCTTCTTAAAATAATAGTTTGTCGGCCTAAAAAAAATCTTAAAGTAAGTGCCCTTTACGTCAACATTTGTATGAAAGTAGTTTATGCGTGGTCTTGTCATTTAAGACACTGTTAAGCCGGCAACAGACGCTGACAAACTGATATGTGTAGGCAAAACTGAGAGTACAATTCCACTGTGTAGACATGTGTCAGTTTTAACTGTACATTTAAAAAGCTGAACGTCTATAGCCGGCTTTATATATTTTAATGACGTTTTAGTATTCGGCCATAGCTTTTCCAATACTTTCCCTTATTATGTTAATCGTTTCATTATTTTAATCGTCTTTTGTCTCGACTTTTCTCGACTAACATTAATTTTATGGAGCAAGTATACAGACTTTGTTCGGAATACTAATGGAGGTAATTTGCCAGTGTCAATGTTTAAACTACCACGAATAATGAGTTACTGGACATTTTTTAAATATTCTAGAAACAGAATTTAACCACTTTGTTGTATTATTATTGATATTTTATTTAACAACTAGAGCTGTTGTACACGACTTCGTCTATGTGGAATTAAAAAATATAGCCTATGTTACTCGGGGATAATGTAGCCTTCTATAGTGAAAGATTATTTGAAATCGGCTCAGTAATTCTTGAGTTATTTCAATATATACAAAAATTAAAAAATGTAAAGTTTCTCTCTTTACAATATTAAGTATAGATTGAATTCTCTAATACGTATTTAGGTTATTTCTGTTTTTTTATTATCTATACTAATATTATAAAGAAGAAAACTATGTATTTTTGTATGTATTGAAATAACTCAACAACTAATGGGACAATTTCAAAAATTCTTTCACTAGTAGAAAGCGACATTATCGACGAGTAAAATAGGCTATATTTTTTAATTCCACGCGGACGAAGTCGCAAACAAAAGCGAGTATTAGTTTTAATAGACACTAGTTGGTACATTCAAATATATTATTATTAAATTACTCATATTTTAATCTCTATAACTATTTTGCCTAAATCTACTGAATAAAGGTTCCTAGCAAACCGCAATCCTGATTAAATATGAATCCAATATCAGATTTCTCGCTCTGAGAGGAATTAATTTCGCCGCATTTCAGACCCCAAACCTCCCCATTCTCCTCCAAAAGCAATTTCTTATTTAATATGTAATTTACATGAGATTTTTTTCGTAATGAGATTTATAAATGAACTCCACATGCGAAAAATCCCAACGAATTTTAATAATATTAAAATCGACAAGAATTTTTTTTTCTCAAAACTCAAACTCGTAGTTAGATAGACAGGGATTTTGATTTAAAAAAGTCTCATTTTTCTTTTATCTTTCTATTTTAATTTTTCGGTTTTTATTTATTTTGTCACACTTTCCGAGCTATTTATCTAGTCTTTTACCCATACATTTATCTAGAAAAGAGTAAAAATAAAAATAGAAATAAAAAATATATCATTGTAACAAAGTATAGTAATATCGAAGCAATTTATCGTCCAACCCGTTCGTAAGTTGGGACGGCAACAAATGGCCCCCACTGTAACTTAGATTACTTGGCCTCAGTCTTCTTGTCCAACGTAACTTTAAGCTTTGGATCGCTTTAGATCGGAGTATCGATTCTAGGTTCAAGTACAGTCGAACCTGCATAAACGTAAGTCCAAGGGACGCAATAATGGTCTCGCTTATAGAGGTTTCTCGGTTATCCAGGTTCGACTGTAATTTAATTCTTGTACTATCTTATAACTTAAAGATTGGAATGCATGGTAAATTGATTTCCGAATTTAAAAGTAATAAACGATTTTTTTTAATCTACGTTATCTGATAATAGATTTATTATAAAAAAAAATATAGGTGCTTGTGTGTTTTGTAGCGTGGCTTATTGTTCTCTTATTTATATTTTCACAGTTATTTTTTACTCATATCAAAGCACTGACTCGGAGGCCAATTACTGTTAAGTGTACCCTCAAAGTAAGAGAGAGACGCATCTGTTAATGAATTCCACTTTGTTGTTGTTTTGGATTTTTTATTCAGTAATTACCTTGATACCGTCTCTTTAATTATGGATTTTTGTAATTTCTTTGAAAAATAAGACTGAATACAAGGTAATAAAATGACGTTAATTTCTAATAATTTCGCCTTTAAATTTCATAACTTAACATAAAACTTTGAACAATGTTGGTATATTAAAAAGTATTATAAATTATACGTATAGAGAGAGAGATAGAGAGAGACAGAGACAACCAGACCATAGCCAATACGCTACGGATATAAAGGAAAAGTCTACATTTATATTTATATTTTTTACGACGCTCTTATAGGTAAAGGAAAACATCGTGATGCAACCTGCACATATCAGCGAAGAAATTTAAAGATATGTGTATTCACGCAAAATACGCGCTAGTCGTAGAGTTGCGGAAAATGGAGCCCATCATGAGTCGAAACCGTTCAACCTTTTTTTATTTATATTTTTATTTATAAAGGTCTATACTTCTTATAAGATCAGCATCACGTTTGGTTTTCCGTTTCATGTAACTTGACAGTTCAATCTCGTAGCTCGTAGCGCTACGAGCTACCAGCTACGACATTGAAACCGTAGGGGAATACGAGGATTACCTCCTTATTCTTATAAATATGTTACGATACTGCACATATCTTGGTGTTATATAATTTTTAGATATATTGTACACACTTTATCTTATTAAAGATAGGTTATATTACCTACCATTTATAGTAGCAGGTTCGTTTTGTGTGACGATATTTAACGAACCGTAAATTACAAAAATAACATGAAATGTAAAAAATCTAAAAGTAACCTAGAAAAGCCTTTAGAAACTTCTAGAGTTTATATGAAATAAAAAAACAGATAAGGTAGAGCTTGTAAAAACAAAAAATGTAGAGTTATAAAACTGGTATATTTACCAACTTTCCTCTACGATGTTTGACTTGTTTATTTGTATGAGAAAATATAATTTCACGGTTCGTTCCGGAGAGTCCGTCGTTTCGTTTCCTATTGCGAAGATCTGATGTAATTTATATTCTGGAAAAAAATTGTACTCAATTTCGTCGTAGGAAAGTACGGCGCTAGGGCGACTAGCAAATAAATTGAATTATATTTTTTCTGTAAAATGTTATTAAATCGGTTTAATTTTAGTTTGAAATATTTTATACGTTAACTATAAATATTGATCAGATTGCATACATCTTCAGATTATGATCTTACTAAATCATAAATTGTCGTATTGTAAATCTTGTCATAAATCTAGAATAATCAATCCTGTTCTACTCATCAAATTAATTTGAGATTGTTACAGAACAATTGTTAGTTTGTGAGTACAGAGATTCTTATTTATCAACCTACGTAGGTATTTGAATTATAAATACAAGATCGCTTAATACACATCTACCCTCAGTGGTAAAATTAGTACCGTCGCATTATACCGCTTAATGAATTAATCAACTGTGGCTGTGAATGTGACGTAGGAGGAGGTACAGGGTGGTGGGAGGAAGGAGTAATGAACGCGAAACATAGCTGCCGTCATCGTACGCGTCATGTTTACGTCATTGTTGCAGCAATGAAACCGGAAATTAATCGTGTTTTTAACCCAACACGTTCGGAAATATGTTGCCGTCCCTTTAGTCTTCTTTGAATGAACAATAAATATATTTTTTTCTATAAAATCTGTAATATTTTCAGGAAAATCACGGTATGGATTTTATATTGAGGATTTCTTAAGAATTATTGTAGTGGAACATGTTTGTATATTTTAAGTTAAGTTTTAACTTTGAAAAATGGTAGATGATTTTGGTAGAATCGCCCCTTAAATTGTGACCCATTTATGTCACTTGTGGTAAATAAATAATAAGCAAACTGTTCTTCTTTTCCTTTGTTTTCCGTTACTGAAGGTAATTCTTTTACTATATAAATAGAAGTAGGTAATTTCCAGCACGCAAACAATATAAAAATTGCCCCACTGAAGTATTTACATAAAAACATCGTATTTCTCTTTGTTTATAAAATAAGGTTGTGATACAGGCACACACTCTACGTTAGTAATTAAATTAATTACCGTGGATTTTCATAATTACAATATACATACGTGTAATTTATGTCACCTCTCCTTTCCCTACAGGATAGATTCTCACTGTCTCGTGCAATTTTTACGTAATATAGAATATTCTGGTTAGTATTAACATGTCACCAACTTTTAGCTTGTCATTTCCAGTCGCTATCAGGAGGATAAGCAAGGGTCCTCGGGAAACTCTTGAGCCTTTTGAAAGTTTAGATTTCTCCCTTGATCCCAAACAAGTTATGACGTTAATCTCCTTAACGTATCTTATATACTTTGAGATTAGCTTTGTAAATAACGATGAAAAGGGTAAACTTTATAGGAAGTAAACTGTAGAAATAAATAAAATTGACATTTGATATAACTTAGTTTTAAGGATCATTTTCACACAATTCATAAAAGTTATTTGGAGTCATCCAAAGCCAAATCTGTTGACGCAAATAAGATGTTAAATCTTATTTACGTGGGTTGTATTGACTCGCCTAAACAAACTTCGCCCGCGTGCGGAGGCGAATGGCAATAAACCGCACGAACTGCTTTATTAAAATACTTTTATGTGAAAAAAAACTTTAGCTTGCGAAAAAAGGAAGTAAATCTAAACAATTCGAAATGTATTTAAAACTTGAATCACAAATACGAACGCATAAAACCACGCGATCTGGCAACATTGCTGACAAATCAACAGTGTTGCCGTTACGGCGGCCATCGAATTAAAATTAAACGGCGCGCTGCGATTGGTCGAGCGCGGAGCTGGCGTGGGGTGAGGGTAGCCGGTCGCGATCAATACGCGCTGTTACGTAAGCGACGGCGGACGGCCGGCAGGCGCCGACACGGGGGAAATACCGCCTGCATTTATCACTAGAGGGAATACATAGCGTTTGAGTTTAACACTGTTCAACTTTCTACACATTGTTAAAATATTTAATGTAACATTATGAGGACATTGAGATCTAGAATGCTTAGGCTTATAATTAGAAAATTAAAACAATGATTTTTCAAAATGTTTTTTGCATTCTTATTTTATTATTCTAATATGCTCAAAATTCATTGACAAGCGAATAAAGGGTTTTGGAGTCTAAAATAATCTAGTGGCGTGTATACGATGCGCAAATGACTCTCTCGTATAAAATCAATAAACGGGGAGATTCAACGAGCGTGAATGAGTTTCAGGGTTACTCTCCGGAGGTTAGAATTGCTCGATTGCTTTTTACTACTCGAATATTGCTCGTTTTATTGGCTTTTCTCTTCACAGTACTTGTATCTGTAATCTATTGTTTTATCTATTACATTTTTAGACGTGTACTTTAAAAAAAAGAAGTACCGTACTAAAGTATTTTCTTAAAAGGATGATTGGTTTTCTATTTTTATTCATATTTGAAGTAACTTTTTCCCCCTTATTCCGAAAAAATGTATAAAGTACTGCAACAAACGAGGAGCAATAAGTCGTCACTCGAAACTAAATAATATAGACCAAGGGGTCTCATTGGACCAAATTATGTGCCAAAAGAAATACCAGGAACAAGGATGTTCTCTATTTTGGAATAAATTTTATGAATGTACCCAACGTAGAAAGTACAACTGTAATAACGTTGATTCTTGTTTCGGAATAAAGCGGTTTATGTCTGAAGTCAATTATGATTTCGTTACTTTTATATTACTTTAAAAGTAAAGTTGGACATGGTAATAAAACTCTCCTCCGATGGACCTGTGGGTCTAAACTTTTGAACCGGTAATTTGATTGTCGAATTTCGTTCTACCCTCTTTATATTATTAAGTCCATCTTGTGCGATTCGTGTCCCTTTAACGAGATGGAACCTTTTCAGTCAGCATTTTATGTATAAGTTTTCTTTGATCTTTTTTGTGAGTAACATGGTATATTTGAGTTCCTGTTTGAGAATTAGCTATTATTTATTTGATTTTCCTTCCTATCCTTTTTCTATAAAGAAATGATGGGATGGGGAAGTGGTTTTGGGGGGAGGGGAAGCATAGAAGAGGAATTATCCTCTTGCTTTGCTCCTCCTCCGTAGATTAAGGGTAGGCAACGCATCTGCAATTGCAGATGTCTACGAGCAGCGGTCGCTTCGGTATTACAGCTAGTATATGTGGCCGCTTGCTCGTTTTATAATACAAAAAAAATCAAACAGGCATACAAGGCATTTTTATAGTAAAGGTTTTATTCATACAATTAAGGAATATAATGTTTAATCGTTCCGAAAAGGTTTGGCAGGAGTTTTGCCTTATAAGTGAATTGCAAATTTTCATTATTTTCTTCAAGTACCCTCCTAATATTATCAAAGTTTTTCGAGTTAACAATAACGTGTAATACGCTACTGTTACGGCCTCGAATTCGCCTAATGGAGTGTACGATAATGGTATAAGAAAGTTTTATTAATCTTCAATGTTTTTGTACTTTAATAGATTAGTTTGGGTTTTCATGGAACTTTTGGCAAGCTTCGCTATTAGGATAATTTGTTTCGATGACTTGGTTTTTCGTATGTGAAATAACTTGGACTTATTCGCTTGCCTTTTTATCTATAAATATTACAGAGTAAAAATATGTGCATGTCCTATATACCTACTACATTAAGTCTGAGTGTGACGTGAATTATTTTAGGCACGAGGTTTTAAATAATTATAAATATTTGTATAAAACTTATTGTAAAATGTCTTAACCTGGAATTCAGAATTTCCGTCTTGTTTCAGTTTAAGGAACCATTACATTTGTGTCCCTAATAGAGGTTTCTTATTTACCCTGGTTTAGTTGTACTTCATTAAAAAGATGTTTTATTTAACTTTAATATCGTTTATGTGATACTAAAAATATTCTGAATATTGTATGTAAGATTTCGTTCTCTTTCATACTCTATAAAATAAAAGATACGAAAAAAAGATAACAAGGTTATGAATTACGTTGGGTCCCGGGCCCCGGGACCCGGGACTCGTCTCCTTTGTTCACGGATACATTATCTCCCAGTTTTCCTGTATTGTAGCACATTTATTTTTTATTTCGTATATATTTTGTTATGCTATAAATACATTTTTATTATTCTCTAGTGTTTTTATATGATTAAAATTGTTATTTATTGATATTATGTTAGTTAGCTGTTCGTGGAGACATGATTGTATAGATTTTTATAATACAGTCGTACCTGGATAAGCGAGAATCCAAGGGACCGCGATATTTGTCTCGCTTACAGAGGTTTCTCGCTGGATCAGGTTTGACTGTACATACAAATATAAAAGCCTTAAAATCACCATTGTAGATGTGTCTAATATCAATTCAGATACATTTGTACTGTTTTCTATATCATTTTATACTCATATATTTAAATAAATATTTCCATTTATATGATATCTTCACAAAGAACATATCTATGATACTATAATGTTGCGTCGCATACAATAGTATGCACAGTCGACGGAAAATGAAATCAGTTTGATTCAATTCGCTATATCTGAATAAATCAATAATACGTGAAGATATTGAATAACTCTATGATAATATTAATTCACAAAGCCTTTTATCATCATTCGTTCAGATCATTAAACTAGGTTTATGCCCGCGGCTTCGTGCGGAAAAAAATAGTTTCGTGTCCTTTTAGACGGCGTTCTACGTCTAAATTTTATCTGGATCCGTGGAGTTGTTCTGGAGATACCTTCTAACAATAATCCATACAAACTTTCCATTCGATTAGTCAGTAGTAAGTTAACTTACCAAGAAGTAAGATAGAATAATTCTTTGTATGAACGTTCGAAGTTAACTTGGTGAACGTAATAAATAACATTAAAGATCAAATTGCCTTAATCAAAATGTTTCACGGAACATAGCGTGTCCAACTAAAAGTATACTTCAAATAGAGTAGGGTAAAGCGTTTTAATAACGGACGTCGTTACGGTCATCGTGAACTTTCTACCCCCTTGTAGTTTGCCCTCTAGCGGCTAGACAAGTTTTCTCATTGAACTGGAAGAGATAGCGTAGCACCGTAGCGCGCTACGCGTTGCTACGAATTTTAACGATACCATTTCTACTACGAAAAATCATACTTTTAATCAAAGTAAATTTTAGATACATTAACTGTCATCAACAGGTTTGCTTTTCGTTTTGTGAATTTACGTCCATTTCATGCGACCCTTATCATTTCTAGTAAAATGAATTTGTTAAAGGTCCCTTGAGTTTAATGTTGCTTAAAAGCTTTTAGGGTTTAGCTTACACACGGTTATATCACTGAGGATTTATGTACGAACATTAATAAGTGAATTCAAATATGATGGCTGATAGAGAAGTATGAAGAAGTAGATACTGTGCCGACCTTCCGTAGGGATAAGAGCGATGATGAGGATTATTGGATAGTATATAAACTTTTAGTGACGTCATTTCTTTGTCTGTAAAGCTTTGTTAACTGTAACTAGCAAAAGTTACATCGTTATACGAGTTGGAACTTTGTCACGCGCGTTTTGAGTTCCCGTGACGTCATCAGCCATTGTTACGCTCTTTTTGTATTCTATTAATGTCGTTTTCATTGTTTGAACGCCTTTGTATTATTTTTGAATTGTAAGCTTGTTTTATGATATAATTTTCTGATGGAAATTGTACAACTTGTATGTTTGTTTGTTTCTTGTCATTACTCTACTCTAATTTTTTTTTTATTTATACTTAGAGAGTTTATGATTATTATTAATTATTTTCAAGCCTTTGTCCGCTCCGTAAAAATACCCATATTTTCTCCTTTGTAATGTTTTGTTAAACAATTACTTTCTATTCTATTGTGCAGCCTTCCCCCGCTTGTCCGCCTTGATCGATGGCTACCGTTTGTAACGTTGCGTATCTACATCATTAGTGATATTGCTACCACCTCCTCCGTTGATCCCTTTTCAATCACAATTGATAGTGTGTTGTTTCTTGCGTGGTATAAAATTTAGCATAGTAAGGTTATAAATTTTATTACATTAGTCTGATTTACTTCTGGACTTATTTTGTAAATTCCAACGAGTTATCTCTTTACATAAAATAAATATATTAAGTTTAAGTTTATGTTAAAATATTTTTTTCGTATCCTAAGTGATGGATGGCTTTATTATAAAAGATTTTGTTACCCCGATAAATTATGTTAGAAAATCTAATTCGATAAAAACATTTGCTCTTGGTCATGATATTTATTACTTGTTTAGTGTTTCTTTGTAAATAAGGACTACTGCTAAGTTTACTTTCTCATTGTATTGTAGTTGTTGATTGTCTGTTGGAATGGAGTCTGTCTCAACAACGCACTAACTTGATTACATCTCTCAATCACATTACACTTCTATAGGCTTTGTCCAATAGAGGGCGCTATTGTTCCTTACCGCTTTGTTCCTTTTTATCGGAATTCTCAGCTTCCATTCGGTTGTTTACTAAGCTCTTATGTACAGTCGAACCGGGATAAACGAGGGTCTACGACCGCGATATTTGTCTCGCTTAAAGAGGTTTCTCTCTAATCTGAGTTTCTCGTCTATGGACATAGCTCGTCGGGACCAAAGAATGACTCTGGCTTATGGAGGTTGCGTATCCAGTTTTGACTGTGTATGCCATTATATTACTATATTAGTATATTTACTTGCTTAATAAGTACGACAGTAATGCCGTCCTTGTTATTCTCTTTGATATAAACAAGGATAGTAATAGTTCTTTCAAAATGGTTGACTGAAATATGTGTATCAATTGTCCTAAAAAATATTTATTCGCGTTCATTTCTATCAAATTGCAATTTGTTTAATTAATTAGCCTTATCAATCAATCCAGTTTATAGACCTTAATTTCTCACGGTGTTTATTATATTTTGACCCTTAAGGTAAATATAAATAATTAATTCATATCTTAACCAAAATAAAAACGAAAATGAAATTGACTTAATAAAGTTGAGACGGAAATTCTGAGCAATGTTTTTCATTTCAAATTTTCATTTGTACAGAAAGATTGGATTCGTGTCCGGCTACGGCTCGGCTAATTGGCTTTTTTACTGTTCTGATTTTTCCACAACATTCTCTTAAATGACACGAATTTTAATAAGAATATTAAAAAGACGATGGGCAAAGACCTATGGACCTTGGTCTACTTCTCAACAGCTACAAGCCATATGTCGTCGGAAAGGTCTTATACTTTATTTTTGTGTATGAGGGTAAATGTGTAGCTTATGGGGTTATCGAGTTATTGTTAAAAATAATAGCAAAGTGTTTAGTTTCAATTCGTTTACTTAATGCAGTCAGCGGACTACCTGGACCAGATCGCGCATTCTCCTTTGTTAGTTTGATAAATCTACACTAATGGATTGCTAGATGTGACATTAAACGACTGTGAGGACTCTCAGCTTCAAACACTAATAGTAGATGTAAGGATGCAAAGCTAATAGTGTCAAATCTCTTGATAATAGGCATTATGTGTATAAAATACCATAAAATATTCCCTACATTTTTAAAGGCCTGTAGACGATTATGATCGTGCACAGACTCCCGTCCTTAAAGCCTTTGAATTGCCGTCCATTTCGCACAAAAGAAGCTCGATTTTTCACGTAAAATCGACGATATTTCTCTTTATTTGACCTCAAAGTATTTCCGACCTTGCTTTAGACTTACAACTAGTACAAAATATTGGCACTATTACCAAATATGTACATAACAGTCAAAGATTTTTTTATATTCATCTGTTGTAATGTAACATTGCAAATTGTAATTGAACATACCACTTTGAAATTCAGTGAAATGTAAGTCTAGTAGCCTGTTGGAAGCCTTATAGCTATTGTATTTATACGATTAATCTAGTTTTTCCAGGTAAATCTAGATCTACTGCTTATAGTAACATTTATTAAATAGTATGTATTTACCGTAATAACTATAAACATTGCAGCATCCAAATATCTAAATAATTTTATTTAAAACGCAGAAAGCCGCTGTACAAATTTCATTAAACAGGATTGAATATTCAGTGCAAAATATACTCGTAAGTCTCGAAATAATCTTTATGAGCTACGATATCACGGTTCAAATTATATTATTCACCTCCAAGACGAAGATTTCCCATTAAATTTCCGTCAAGAGCAAATCCAGTAAAGGTTAATGAGACTTTCCAGAAATTTCCTCTTCCGCATTAAGATTAATGGTTTTCCTCGTAAAATGGTGAATCGATGAGCTCCGCGTAATTCGAGAGGTAACGACCTATTTGCTTTGCCAACGAGTCGAATTTATCGCCTTTAACAAACATAGTAGTAACTTTATAGTTAATATTGAAAACTTTAACTACAAAGTTTTGAACTATCGTAGCACTACAAAGTAAGAAGCTTCAAAGTTAAGTAAGAAGCCGCAAGTCTTGATAAGTTATTCAGACCACAAGATCTTGTGAACATTTTGTACAACAGTATAGGAAAATGTGGTATGTAGTAAGCAAATATGTTTCAGATGTCTGGGTTTTAGGTAGGGGAAAAACGATCAATGTTGTATTTTTAACTTATACTTTTATAAACGTCTTTTATTGAACTTGGATGAGACTCGTAAAACTTAGCTTAAGGTTTCTCAGCACTAATATAAAGCTCGTTTCATGTTGTCACCAGAGCATCCTGGGCGAGTTCAACCGCGAGCAGGACGCGTTCATCAAGGGTCAGGAGGGTCGCGGCAGTGGCGCGGCTGTGCCCCCATGGGTCGGTGCCCCCAATGAGGCCGCGCTGAAGGAGGAATGCCTCTCGCTCTCCACTGTAAGTACAGACAATGCAAGTTTGCAGCAAGATTCTTGTCGGTTGTGCTAAGACTGAGTGTTTACAATCGTTGCAGGACCGGCGTAACTTCGTGCGCGCGCCGCCCGCCGGCGTCGAATTCGACTTCGATTACGACAAGATGTACCCGGTGGCCGTCGCGCTCATGGCCGAGGATCCCAACCTCGAGAAGATGCGCTTCGATCTCGTACCCAAAGTGTGAGTAGACACATCCTGGAAGATTTGTTAAGTACTATGACAATGTTCTTTCCATAGTTTGTTTCATGTTTTTATATTGTTTGTCTTGTTTGCAGTATCACGGAGGAGAACTTCTGGCGGAACTACTTCTACCGCATGTCGCTGATCTGCCAGGCCAACGAGGCGGACGCCGCCGCCGGCCGCCAGCAGAGCGCTGATGACTCACAAGGTACGAACGTGTTGGGTTACGGATATGTCGTGTGTTAGGTTAGGGTTTTGTTCTTAAATTATTTTTTTTATCAAACACCTCACGAGCTAGATATCATTTTTTGAACTTTTTTTTGTGATATTTTGCACTTTAAACGGAGTTTTTCAATGCAACATTTTTCCTTTTCTTTTATTTTTTCAAATATTTGCTTATTTTTTCATTTATTTTGTGTTTCCTTATGAAATCAGATGATAAATCAGGAAGCGAGAGATTGATAGCCAAAGAGAAATCGTCGCAAGAGTCGATAGACGATGTCAAGAAACGAATAAAGTCACTAAAAGTCGATCGTGAAAACGACGATGGTAAGACCACGGACAAAATGACTTGAAAACATAGTTTTTTATAAAGAGAGATATTTTGTCTTCACAATGTTTTTTTTTAAGTTAAAACAAGTTTATTTCTTTGTTTGGTTTATTTATCATTCATTTATTTCATTATTCTATTTTTAAAATTGATTTTAGCCGATTTTGTTTTTATGTTTTTTCAATTATAGTATATTTCTTTTGGATATTGGGTTTAAAAATTACCAACTTTGAGAATATGAAATTAGGCTTAACATCTGCCAAAAGGAATATCTGTGTTTATTAAAAAGATTGTTAAATATATTGTTTTCCTTTTTTTATCTGGAATGCAGCTTAAGGACGGACTCCCGAGGGGCATCCCCGCCACACTGACGATTTATTATTCTATCCAATAGCTTTTCAATTTGTATTAAATTCAACGATTTTGAATTTTTGGATATGATATAAAATCGTCAAGCGACGCTTCTGTTACAATTTGAAGCATATAATAGTTGTTTCTTGATAGAATAATGTAATGTATTCCTTTAACAATATTCTTTATTTATTCTTTTTAATTATTTTGTTTTAACTACAATAGAATCTCGATAAAACGAATCTCATATCTAAAAATATCTGACTTATTGAGTCTTTGTCTTAAAGTAAATTGGTGGTAAATTTCGGTAATTGCCAAGTTATCAAATACTTATTAAAATTACTACAAAGTGAAATAACATTTAGTTCGAGTAACAAAAACTAAATTATTTGCGGAACCGAGTATTTGAAGGTTTAACGGAATGGGTGGCATTTTTTGACTTACCAAAGTTTTCTACTTAACGAAGTTGACTATTCCACTACTTCAAACCATTTCATTGTTCTATCAAATTTTAAACTATTCTACATATTCGATAAATATATATATTGTTTCGTATTTATAGAATAAATGTTTCTATGTTACTCGTTTCGAATGTCTGTGTATCTTCATCCTTGTACCGTGTGGTGTTGGTAGAGTTTAATATCGACACTGGAGTAATAACTATTTTAAGAATATAAACAGTTTTATTAAATATTTGGTTAAAATTGATAAGACGTACTTAGACTTTATACACTGAAATTGTCTCTTATTATGAGTTTATTTTTGTTTAATATTTTTCAGTTACTAAAATAAAAAGATTTTTGTAATTTTGTTTACTTTACGTACATCTAATAATATTTTTTTTTTAGTTTAAATACGTTTTATTAATTGATAATTTATATAGAAATGGTACGTCTATAAAATCGATTAGTCCCTATAGAAATTCTTAATGTCTATTAAATGTTATATATATGCATAAGTATGTCTAAAGAGGTTTAATACCATTTATTAAAAGATGAAAAAAATAGTTTCAGAAAAATATTAATGTCTAATTTTATGTGGTCTTCTTTCTTTTTCAATAGACTTTTTTTAATTGAGTTGTATTTTTACTTTTGTATGTAAACGTTTGGTCCTTCGAGCCGGACTATTTATATTATTTTTTCTTTTTTTAATGAATGGTTTCAAACCTCTTTAGACAGTAAATAAGATATTGTTCATTATGTATTCTGTTATGTAGGAATGTTGCTGTACGTGTGGGTTTCGACATTGCTATATATTTTATTTATATATTGCTTTTGGTATGTTTGAACAATGTTTTTTATTTTCATTTCTCAAAGTTGGTCTTTCTTTATTTTCTTTGGTCTCGTAGCAATGTTGAAACACCATTATTCTTCTGTGTGTTAGTTTGTCGATATTAAAATAATCAGGAGTTTAATACTTGTATGTTGATGTCTCTTTGAAAAAATAAATGAATCACTTGATATTCCCAATTGTTACTATTTAAAAATATATCATCTAAACTGTAGACGTGTTTGTAATGTTTAGATTTACTTCATAAGTACTAAAAAAAGTACTAAATGTTTCAATTTAATACATTTTTTCTATAGCAGGCGACATATCACTTATGTGAGGTCAATTAAATCATATAACGGTATTATTTTTCAAATTAAATGTCATAATTAAATATTTTCAAAAAAAAATTAGTGATTTGTGTTTGTTAGTTTGTAATCTATTAGGTTTAGTGGTGGATTTGGTGATACGTACAGGCCTAGTTTTTCCTCGTTTTCAACTTTCGTCTTATTTTAACTAAGATTAGGATTTTGGAATGATCTCAGAGTGATGGAAAATTTGGAGCAAAAATTTTCTTTTGTTCGGTTTATTTTATTAATTGATCGTTTAAGTATCTAAAAATGTGGTTTACTTATTTATTATTACATTAATTTCTGAAGTTTCTGAGTTTTTGAGTCTCTAATACTATATAAAACATATTAATATATGAATGGTTTTGTGTCTGTCTGTATGAGTTAATAAAATGATATTTTAGCTACTTGTAGACCCTATAGCCGTGTTAACTGTGTAGGGACACTTGTCAATAATTGTTTAGTAAAATCATATAGTTGATAATTGCATTTATAGTTAGCTATTATGAATTGATATAATTATATTATTCTAAAATAGTATATGCATTTTTATTTAAAACTTTCTAGTAAACTTTAAAAAATATCGGGGCATATGAAAATGATTTGTTAAAGAAAAATTATTAGAAATATGTAAAGAAAAATGATAAATAATTTAACAAATTAATTAAAGAAGACAAAATATTTCATTCGGGTAAAATTTAAATTGAAATATTGTTTTTTATTGTTTTAATCAAAGTAAAAAAAAAATAAAATTACTAAAATTTTCAGAGCAATGGGAGAAAGAACTAGAGGCGGAGTTGAAAGAGTACGAAGTGGTGGCAGAGAAGAGTGGAGACGATAAGTGGGAGAAAGAGTGCGACGATCTCTTGGGAGATGATGTTGATCTCAAATAGGCAAACGTTGGCAATAGTTGGCAGCAGTTGGCAACAGTTGGCAATCGTTGACAACATTTGGCAATCGTTGACAACATTTGCCAATCGATTGCAAAATTTGGCAATCAAGATAAAGAAAAAGAAGAAAGGAGTTTATTGCAAATATTTCTTAAATATTAATATATAAAGTATCGCCATTTCGAAGTTATTCGCTAAATGCATTTCTTGCAATTATTTTGTTTATAATTTAAATTTTATATTTGTCAATTAAAATATGCTCAAAAAAGATTAAAAAACCATTGTAATATTTTCAAGAAATAATAATAAAATAAATATAAAGATAACAATTAAACAAAATCTGCTTTAAAATGATATTTATTATTATTTTTACATATAAAAAATTAACACGTTCAATGCTACCGCTTCGTCCGCATTTTCTTTTAAAAATCATAGCATGTAAAGTGTTAAAAGTGAAAGCATAATGTTAAATATAATTTTTATTTATATTTGTTTATTAAAATTACTTAAGTATTGCTTAGTTTGATTTTTGTGTGTAATAAAAATTATGTGAACATTTTCGTCTTATTTGGAGTTATTTTGTAAATATTTGTTCTATAATATTACTGCTTTGTTTATATTAATTTGTTATTTTAGGTTTATTATTCTTATGATGTTAAATTATGCATTTTTTAGAATTTAAATTACATATAGTAATAATGATATGTTTGTCAGATTGTATATGCTATGGATAATTCGGCGTTTGCTAAAACATAGTGCGTTGTTAAACATTCCCATATCGTGTATTTAAAAATAAAATTATAAATCAAAACCGAATATACGTTTTTTTTTAATTTATATACCACTGGCTTGTTCGCGACTTCGTCCGCGTGGAATTACAAAGTATAGGTTATTTTACTCGAGGATAATCCAGCTTTCTGATGGCGAAAGAATTTTTGAAATCGATCCAGTAGTTCTTGAGTTATTTCAATACATACAAAAGTACAAAGTATGTACAATATTAGTATAGATGAGGTCTAAAACAATACGAAAACTTATCACCACTGTCATTGTTATAATAAAGGATGGATGTTAAGCTATCTTCAAAATAGTTTAACGATGTTTACACAGATGTAGAAAATAACTAGAAGAACGCAGGCTACTTACTATGTTTTTTCTCACTTCCGCGCAGACGGAGTCGCGTGTACATTAGTATATTTAAATATGGTTACAACTGTGAAAACTGACGCTAACATTGACCCTCAATCGGATAGACTTCCCAATATATTATGTACTAGGTCAAAATAGTGGTAGAATCCGCTTCAACATCATCGCATGAATCTTCCGGCTCGCCCGGTGAAATACCACGACCACACGGAAGACAGGCGTCAAATGGAAGCTATTCCTTGTTTCGTCTGGTGAGTGTGGTGCCGGAGTGCTTTTCTTATATGGAAATTATGGGAGTGGGAATTGGATATGGCAGGGGAAGGGACGTATAGAAGGAGGGATTGTCCTGTTGCTGTGCGTCTCCTCCGTAGAACGAGGGCGGGCGCCGTATTTGCGGTTGCAGATGTCTATGGGCAGCGGTCGCTTCGGATTTTTAGCGAATCCTGGTGGCCACTTGGT
>QDHC01002134.1:326220-345013 GCA_013186455.1 Papilio dardanus tibullus
AAATTATATGCAATTCACCTCACAAAATATGTACCTTGTTAAATTATTCACATGTCAGTAGACAAGTTATATAACAATTGACACGCTACTATTTCTATGACACGTATTATTCGGTTCTCATTCAATCGTCAGTTTCGTGAGACGCATAATGATCGGTCGGTATTTGGTGTCGAATGACGCGACGGTAACGCGAATAACTATTATAATTGAATAGATCCGAGAATGAAGCTGCTTTTAGCTAATGCAACTATGCGTATTATGAGGATAGAATATTTTGTCTACTATGTGATTATGATTTAATATTTTTATGTGCCCTTACAGTACTCGAAATAATAGCACTAAAACTCTAATTACGTAGATTTATTTTTGTTTAAATCGTCATTGAGGATTACGTCACACATATCTTTGAATTTCTTCGCCGATATATGCAGGTTGCATCACGATGTTTTCCTTCACCGTAAGAAGGTCGGGTAAATATGTACATATGAAAATCAAAAAACACATTGGTACATGACGGGATTCGACCTAACGAATAACAAAGCGGCATCGAAAACAAAACAAGTATAATTATCAACAATCAAGGTATCGGTGCGTAAGTTGGAGCAATAAATCTGCACACAGACACACAGACGTATAGGCAAGATGTCAGCGAGCGCCATTAATCTATTGTTCATACTAGGAATCGAACCAAGGACACCCGGTCGGACGAGACAAATTCAAATATAACCGACAACGACTTCTGCTTATGTTTGTTACCTATTGATTATGGCTGAGACTAACGCTTAAAAATAAAACTGACAATAATATTTTTTTTAATCAAATAATACAAGTGTCTACCTCCTTTTCTGGTATCAAAAAATATATAAGAAAGAAACGTAGATAAGTAGGTGCTAAACTTTATCATTTCGTGCTTGAACGAAAGCTTTTTAAAAACATGAAATGCTACGCATAATGCCAAGTTCGTCTTACAGTAACTGTTAACAAATTACTTATTATTCGTAAATCATAATTTCCACGACCCCATCGTACACCCGTATGGTCGGCGCATCAGGTTTTTGTTCTCCACGTTGATCTATCCCCTGCCATCTCAGTTACACCCTTGTTTATCATATCATCTTATTATTCGTAAATAAATTAAGTGATATTTTTTATAGTTTACAAATGTTTTGAGGAAATCATTTGGCATTTTAATAATGGCGCTAGTATCGCTGGCGCGCGACGCCTACGCCTCGTAATTGCTCGCTTGTTAGTTGCAATTAGCGCACAACTGGTGCTGTGACGTCACTAGATAGCAATCGTTCACTAACAGTTTAGTCTAGGAACAATAACTGAACCCAGACAAAATATTGCCCTTTGATTTGCTATTTGTCTACGAAAAGTCATGATAAGTACGTTCAGAAACGAACTGTCGTTCAGGCAGTCCGTCTTGTGATTCTGCTTCAATTATTTTATCATTACTAAACTAAACTATTATATATTTAGCGACAATAAAAAAACGGAATATTTCAGCTATCTTTTATCGTGCAAATGGCATTTCTTTATGGTTACTTGTCCGCACATATGTCAAATGGCCATAGACACACCGTTATGAAGTCAATGACCTCGCTTGAAACCGCCAAACATTTTTGTAACTGGACATCAACTGTTACGTGTTAACGCGAATTAATCAAATTGATATAATTTATTGTTGACAAAACGTTAATGGAATCGCGCATTTTATATTTTTCTATAGAATATTTCAAAGAATAATCAATTAGGTTATCTTATCAAATTTTATGTAAATTAAAGTTATTTTCGATTGTACTTTAAACCTTTTTTATCAGGAAATGTAATGGTTATATATGTTTAAGGCTATCTTTATATATTTTATCACGTAATATAGTTTTTATTGCGTCATATATCTTAATAGTGATGGACCTCAGACACTTTTGAAGCTCTGACAATTTGTTTACTCGCGTACTTTACCATTCTCGAAGCTTACGGCTTCATTCTCTCTGTTTAATTTTACTTCGCTTTAAAACGCATTCTTCTGAAATAAAAGGCCAAAAAATATAAGGAATTCGATCGGGGCAAGTGTCACGATCGTCTGAATGGGTGGCGGTCACAGATCTCTACAGAATGGATAAGTTGTTTCTTGTAAACAATTGACTCTCTGTTATTAGTTCGAATCAACACCGTCGTAACCAACGGCTACCCTCAGCGCCATCATAGCAAAAGTTATTTAAAGTCTATTATAGGTGCAAAAAACAACGACTTATACCATATCCGTTTATTGAGATCGGTGGTGGAGGTTAAATCCGTCTGAAAAAAGACGTTCGGAAATAGTCTGGGGTGCGCGGCGCCGCGTGCCCGCGTGCCGGGCGCAGTTTCCGAACGCACCTGTCATCCGCCATTACAAAACAATGACAGATATTTTGGCGCGAAAACTTTACGGAAACTACAATATGAGTAATTGGGCAATTTTATCACAAACATTATGCTTTTAAAGATGTTATTGATGTTTTGTTAATTTTTAGTATTTCAATATGATGATATTACTACGAGCAAGACAAATTATTCGTAATTAATTACAGAAATATCAAAACATATTACGTGTTTTTTGACATTTTATTTCAATTTATTAGATTTTTATCATAAGTTTATAGAATTAATATAACTTACGCATTTTTATGGTCTTATAAAACCACATTTTTCTTAATTCGCTGTTTAATATGAATGTTATTTTAAAATTTCCGAGGCCGCACGCAATCGGCTTTTTATTTACATATATTGTTTGAAATGGTTTTCCTTAAGCTTATCAATGTTTTGCCTAACAGCCGTATACTTATAATAAACTTGCTCTTTGATTTTTTATTTAATATTGTATGAAATTCCTTTGTCCTTTCTAATACTTCTAAGTTTTAAGATACTTATTAAATTAGTAAACGTCATACGATATTTCAGGTCTTTTATTATTTTCCTCTACTAAAATTTAAATAGATTTAATTTGAATTTTGTCGATCTTTATTCTACATTTTTACAAACTTGTTGCAAAATATCGTACCCGTGACCCGTCAGATTGTAATCTGAACGAGTTGTTCGTGGAGGACGTCGACCGTGATCGTGCTTACATCAATTACAAACAAACTGACCACAACATTATTATTATAGATCTATATTAACTCTGTCTAATCGATCCAAGTCACGTATGTGACAGGCATTGTGTCGTAAACAGGATGTAAAAATAACTTTTTTATAATGAAGATTTTGTATGAGTTTGAACACTTGAGGATTCCATTTTGAATAACGATAATTTCTGTGATATTGTGCTAATAAATCAAGTGATAAAGAAAGTCATTCGTTAAAATAATAAATTGAAATTAGTACGTGAGAAAATTTTACAGTCCAAAATGGTATGAACCAAGAAAAGTACCAATTATTTTTTTTTCAATTATCCACATTATTTCCTGCCTATCACGTTGGTCCCCACATGGGCATTTTTCCCTTTTTAGTGCATCAATGCTATAAATTATAAATCTATTGCGTCGCAGCCATGAGAAAGGGCGAGCCCTTATTAGGGCTCCGGTCGCCATTGAGATTTATGTGCGCTGTCAATTGAATAATATGGCCGATTCCCGCCAAGTGACCGGGGTTGCCAGTGCGAAAATTATATTAAATTAGTAGAATATCTCTGGATTATGATTGGACGTTATCGTTTGTTAACTAAAGTCAATGAATAATTTTGTAATATGCTAACACATATTTTTTCCTAGATTACATCTTGGAACAAAATATCTGTGCTTTAATTGTTTTTGTATTGTTTTTCTAAGTAGTAGTATTTAGAGCAAATAAAAGAAGTGTAGAATGACAAAAACTCCTTACTAATGGCAATAATGTAGTCACCAACCTTGACCTGGATCTTCCTTCGTCTTAACTTTTAGACTTACAAAAATGAACAATTTGCTTTGTTTAAGTTTTAATTTGTTTTCTGCAACATATTTTGATGATATAAAGATGCGCAATTCTTACAGCATTTTAAATATTTGCGGTATGGACGCGTCAGTAACCGGTTGCCTTGACTAATCGTTTAGCGTTCACTCTCACTGCAAGATAACGATGGGAAAGCACTGTTTATGTTATCGATTGGGAAATACACGAGTCAAATAACTTATCAGTAGTACAATGACGGGTCGTGTGACGTAATTTCTTATTTTTTATCAGTAGACAAATGTTGCTATATGATAATAAATTGGTAGAAAATTGACGATTGGAATGGAATAGTCTTTTTTAAAAGTTTACTGTTCTCTTAATTAAGTAAATATTTTTAATTTACATACTTGATAAGAGATAATATCAATGTATCATAATATAGGTTTTTACTTTATTGGTGCTAACATTGAATAGCTAGTTTCGTAAACAAGTTGTTGCAAAAACTTTTACAGTTGACTTGTATTAGGTGTCAAACGACATGCCCACTGAGGTGTGGTTTCTAATGAAATTAAAATATGTACTAGCTTATTTGAGCATTTATAACTTTAATTGAAAACAACATTTGTATTTGGTTACGTTTAAATATATAGTTTACCTTATGACGTAGGTGTTTATTGAGCTTTTGTTTTGAAAAAAATCTCAAAATGATAAATGTTAAATTTAATTAAGTAACAAAAAGTATATTATGGTAGTATTAGTTAAGACCAAAAAAAGCTTAAAGTTTCTAAAATCTACTTTCTTAACCGGAAATTCACTGAAAAGTTTCTATGGCGAATTTTAATTAAACCAATCAAGGTTCCACTCTCGTTTAGCTTCGGGCGATGGGGATGACGTCTTACTCTCACTCCAAGTGGCGATTTGATTTCATCAGAGTGGCCCACATCCGCTCGCGTCGATTATGTTTACACTACTTCATTGACGCGCTTAAAGTCAGTGGACACAAGTAGCGTGAATTTTTAGTGTTACACCATGTTACTTACGTTGCTATCTCATTGTGTGTTTATTATTATTGATAGGCATCTTGTAGAACATAATATCGTTATTCTTGTTTTCACAAATGATTGACAAAGAGAAGAGAAAAATGGAAAAGCTCGGTAAGAATGTACGGTTTTTCAGCTAAAACTTATGTTTATTTTGTATCTAGTTTCTTTGTTTCCTTTGAACCAGGCAGTTTTTGTTTCTTTCAAAGTTAGTACTATTAACGTAAATGTGACTTTGTTCTGTGTGTGCCAGCAGCTTTCCGATCGCAAAAACTGACCCAGATGATGTGTGCCGCGTACAGTGAAGGTGAATGACATTGCCGAGCTCTGCCAGAACTCGGTACACACATCGAGGACTTTTCATTTCATTTATAAAAACTTACTATCGTAAGCCTTTAGGTTTATTGTGTAGACTATTTCATAGACTTCTTTAAAAGTTTTTTTTATCGCGAAATAGATCTAATAAAGCCATAAATAAGGTAAGAGTCAAGGCGAATGGCGGTCTCGTGTCAGCCAAAGCCATGCAGCAAATCCATCTCAACCTTATCCTTTTAACACCAGTTACGCCTGAGATCGGATAGCCGTCAGTCGCATGGTCTAGTTCCTAACATCAATTCGAATATTTGTAACTGCATACGTCTGCAAATAGCAGGCGTGAATGTTTACATGCCTCGTGTAATAAGACACATGACAGCAATTAACATCTCCGCGCTTGTCACTTATGTCCCTTGTGTGCGCAATTTATAGCGAATCCTATCCGTTATGGTGATTAACAAAGATGTTTTAGCTCTTCCAATTTATTATTTTGATATTTGTTTCATTAGAATACTAGAAATGACAAAGTAGAAAACGTGACAAGTCTAACCTAATATCTGATATAGAGCTTTTCTAACACATGACGATAGATGTCACTGTACTGTGTATTCAACGATTCTTTCTCGCAGTTGGGACTGTTTATAATGGATGCTTAATATAAGAAGAATTGTGTTTCTTTTGTCCTTTTTGACCCAAAAAAGCTAATTTGAATATTGTAATAGCATGTTGTATATCTTTCGACGGTGTGCGTGAATTAATTTGAACATCGGACTTAAATACGACAAGGAAGTCATTGCGTGGAATCACAGCCACGGCAAACTGTGCTCAATTGCTAATAACAATTAAGGTCAATTTGTGTATTCAAGCTTAATCAATTCGACCCAAGCAATCCCCGTCGCGTCTGAGTCGGCCCTAAATATATTGTACGTAACACTCGTCATAGAGTATACAGGGTTTGATAGAGTGGTCACATTATTGAAATGATTGTAATAGAAATGAATGAAAACGTTCCGAAAATACTATCCGAAGAAATATCCGTAAGGTGCGTAGATGTATAGGCGTTAGGAAGAATACAATCTGTAATTACAGGTTTTTGGACCTTGTTGATGGAGCCCTTTTCGACCCTCACTGTCCTGTGCCAATATCTTGACCTTCGGATCTATTATACTAAGAGAATGACATCCTACTACCGTTGATAGGTAAAATATTCTATGTTAGTATAACAAAGCAAACAAATAGTGCATGTCGCGTCTACATGCATTATTTAATCTATGTCTTTGAGTATGTATGAGCAATGCAGATCAAGCCGGGATGACGAATTGTATTGAGGCTGGTAATCTTATAAAGATGTAAGTGGGCACGGACGCGCCCCGGACACTGCGGCTAAGAGAGATGTATTGTTTGATGAGACGAACAGAACTATTTTTTTACGATTATTTTTTTTATTGTAGCTATAAAGAAGGAAAGAACTTCTATCTAATGGTTGATGTTAAAGTAACAAACAGCTACATTTTAGTAACTTAAAGTTGATTTTCTTAGCTTTACATTTACAATTGCACTTAGCATTTACCAATATTGTTTTCTTATATTTCGGAGGTCGCTGGACCATTATTTTTATACATAAAATCAGCTGTGTAAACTGAATCTACCCTTGGCAATATGATACTAAATCTCACCACAAAAATAAAGTGTTAGGGGGCAAATATATCCGGTCGAGGGTTGTGTTGGAGTAGAATAACAAAGGAAGCAGTTCACATATTTATGGTAGTTAATAGGATTGACAATTGCTAATTAAACCAAGAGACATTAATCTATACTAATATTAGATATATATATTTTTTATATGTATTGAAATGTATGTAACTCAAAAACTACTGGGCAGATTTCAAAAATTCTTTCACGCTTAGAAAGCTACATTAGCCCTGAGTAACATATGCTATATTTTTAATTCCGCGCAGACGATGTCGTGAGTATAAGCTAGTTTATTATATGCCTAAGCAAAAGCAACATGTTCCCGTACTGCGCCCGACCGGCGTCGATATTCCTTGAGGTTTATTTATACAAGTGGGTCATCAGTTGCACTCGGACCATACATCATTCTATGCTAATAAGAGAATCGAAGTAATTAATGAGAGTGAATGGAATTCTGGTATTGTACCGTTCCAAACAAAATATGCAGTTAGTAGTTTGAAAGGATTAAGCAAAAATATGTTCACCATTCCGAGTATAAGGGTACACATAAAAGTCTTATTTGCTAAGACAACAATCTTCACCACAACATCATCATCATCTCCACTACCTCGCCCAACGCCTTGTTGGCACAAGGATAGTGTTTTAGTCGAGTAGCAAGTAGCATTTATCCGAACAAAGGATTTACTACTGTTCGGACTCGTTTAAGCCTAAACTTAAGCACTAGGGTAGTAATTTAGTAACTAAACGTGTCCGAACAGCATCATTTTAGTGGAATAGATTAGTAAATCCTTTATTCGTATACTTGATACTTGCTACTCGACTAAAATACTATCCTAGTGCGTACAAGGCTTATGTTTAGTGAACCAAGTTTTTGTCCTCCATGTTAATGTACCTTCCGTCATCTCAGTCGTCACACCCTTGTTTATCATATCACCTTTCACGCAATACATCTCTTCCTAGGCCTGCCTCTACCGGTGTACCACAACATCTGAGTAGGTAATATCCAGGCATTTTTAAGTTAAAGTTTACGTCTATAATATGATTTTTGTACAAATTGTTTTGTAGTTAGTATGTATATACATTTGACCTATCTGTTCTAATATTATAAAGAGAGAAACTTTGTACTTTTGTATTTTTGTTTGTATTGAAATAACTCAAGAACTACTGGACCAATTTTAAAAATTCTTACACCATTAGAAAGCTACATTATCCCTGAGTAACATAGGTTATTATTTAAATCTACGTGGACGAGGTCGCGAGCAACAGCTAGTCGTAAAATAAACTTAATTTATACTGTCGCTAACTTATTAGTAGCTAAGTAAGCCCGGTAAGTATTTAATAAGTTCAATAAGTTACGAAATATACATATAAGTGTATGTGATTGAATGCATATCGCTTGTCTACTTAGTGTCAGCGTTACTTTAGTAATTAGGCACGGTCTAGCCTTCAGTTATTGCTCAACGTTTTTACAAACTTCGGCGTTGGAGAAGAAATTTTTAACTTTTCATTTATAAAATACTACCTCTTGTGCGCGACTTCGTCTGCGTGGAATTGAATGATATAGCCTATGTTACTCGGGGATAATGTAGCTTTCTATGAGTGAAAGAATTTTTGAAATCACCCCAGTAGTTCGTGAGTTATTTCAATACATACAAAAATACCAATTTTCTCCCTTTAGAGATAACTATTAAAGTAAATATTTATTAACTATTTATATTAATAGTTTATATTAAACTAGCGACCCGCCCCGGCTTCGCACTGGTGCAATGCTGATACTAAATAAAAATTATTAAATGTATCCTGCATTTGCAATAAAGGGACAAATAATGTAATTAATTACGTCATCATATTAGAAACCTAATGAATAACAGTATTTTTACACTATTTAATGGATGTTATACATAAAAGGCACCTCTTAGAGGGTAGGCTCCGTGCCCCTCGCTGGTGATGATGATGATGATACATAAAAACCATTCTCTTCAATCACTCTTTTAAAAAACCGCATCCAAATCCGTTGCGTAGTTTTAAAGATTTAAGCATACATAGGGATATAGGGACAGTGTATTTTAATTACAATTAGCAACCTTCGAATATAGTAAAATTAATTAAACATCAATTTAAAATAATCGGTGATAATTAGACGGCCGAAAACAATCGTAAGGACAACTCTGCAATACTGAAAGTCGACTCTTATCTACCTTTATTCTTATCACTAGAATTTTAATTATATTAATTATATATTAACAAAATATTATTATTTACCCGACGTTCATAGGTGAAGGAAAACATCGTGATGTCTGCACATATCGGCGTAGAAATTCAAAGATATGTGTATTCACGCAAATTACGCACTAGTCGTGGAGTTGCGGAAAATGGAGCCCATTATGGGTCGAACCTTTTAACTTTTTACTTAATATTTATTATTTCTAAATATCGCCAGTCTTTTTTTCTTTTATCTAAAACCCTTGCAAACTTCACAAACGATATTGTAAACATTAGACCAAAAACAAGGAAACATTTCGTTCTAAAAGATTGATCAGATGTTTTAAAGCATTCAGAAGAATTAGATCCATAGGCAAGAACATCAAATATGTAAGAATCTGACAAAGACGTTCGATATCTCACACGTGACAAGCACATGACTTATCGAATGTCATCGTCAGTTTCATACATTTTTGTCGATCCCATCAGTGTTATCGTCAATCGAAAGATAGTCTGGGTAACCCCTGGCCTACATATCGTTTTAGTAATGGGTCAAATAAAAACAAAACTATGAATTATGTATGAGTAATTGAAATGATTCAATTGTTATCAAAGATATCGATTACTTTCGTCATCGATTCTATGAATAATCGAGTAATAAATCGATACAGAGAAAGTATCACGTACGCCACCAAAAAAAATAACAAAACATTCCATTTTTATCAAATCTGTAACTAAAGTAATAATTTGGCAAAATCATTGCACTCCATGATAATTTTTACGCATTGATTGACCATGTGATTATTGAAATTTTTAATCTTAATTTAAACATATTTTACGATAAAACCTACATCGTACTTTCTAGAAGTATTCTTTCAACAGTGGTAGAGCCCGCTTTAACATCGCACGGTCCGGCTCGCCCGGTGACATACCACCACACAGAAAACAGGCGCCAAATGGAAGCTATTCCGCGTTTCGTCTGATGAGTGTGGTGCCGGAGGTCTAATTTGAGTCCATCTTCCCTTCCTATTCTTTTCTTAGGAAGGGGAAGTGGATATGGCGGGGCGGGGACGTGTAGAAAGAGGAATTATCCTCTTGTGCGTCTCCTTCTCCGTAGATTAAAGGTAGGCAACGCAAGCGCAATTGCAGATGTCTGGGCAGCGATTGCTTCGCTATTTCAGCGAATCCAAGTAGCCGACTGTTCGTTTGTCAAAACAGTATAACAACTGTTAATTAAGACAGATAATTTTATGTTAAGTATGTCAGAAACGTTGAATCGTTTACATTTTTAACCGATTCCCAAAAGGATGAGGTTCTTAATTCGTCTATATGTTGTTTTCTATACTAATATTATAAAGAAACTTTGTATTTTTGTATGCATTGAAATAACTCAAGAACTACTGGACCGATTTCAAAAATTCTTTCGTCGTTAAAAAGCTACATTATCCCCGAGTAACATAGGCTGTATTATTAATTTCCACGCGTACAAAGTCGCGCATAACAGCTAGTTAATACGAGTAGACAAAAGTCGACGAGAGATGGCGTCAGTTGTAATGTAGATTGACTAACTTGGCTTATTTTAATAACATGAATAGGAAGTACTTTTGTTTAATGTATTACAATGCAGATTCATCCGTCACTTGCAACAGCGGAGAACGGGTTAATAATAACTCTAAACATCGTGCGAGCCATTACTAATGCAAATATTTAACAAAAGTGTTTTGAAGTTGTTATACATCATGCAAAAACAGACCTGCGGCGACTAGTGTTGTCACTGAGGCAATCGTGACTGTATTACCGACTTAAAGTCGGTTTCCACTACGCACTATACCGACAAATCGTCTTCAAATCGGTAACTAGTAGGTATACCCATATATCTTTTTATTGGCGATATTGCTGATGGAATCGACAAATGTATGAAACTGATGATGGCATTCGATAAGTCATGTGCTTGTCACGTGTGAGATATCGAACGTCATTGTCAGTTCCATACATTTTTGATGTTCGCTATCGAATCGCATTGTAGCGCATGTAACACAGGTAACCCCCTAGAACAGTGTCGGTGCGTATTGCGTGGATGTTCTAGTCAGTCTGTCCTTTGCGACCGTCTGCAGACTTACCGTACCGTGGAAAACTTTACTAGTACATGCAATAACACCTCAGTCAATTACATTTGAACCTTCCCTTCAAAGCCCTTTATTTGTGTTAGTAATTTCTAAACAGCTCTTTGAAATCTGGTTCACGAACCAAAGCAAATTGAACTTTCATTCCTTAAGACGTTATTTGTGCTGAGAATAGTAAGAAAGGTCTCTTCAATTTGGGTACATCGCTTAAATATACAGTAAAGCTTGGATAAGCGAGAAATCTCTATAAGAGAGTCTTTGTCTGGTCCCGACGAGCTACCTCCATAAGCGAGAGACTCGAATTAGAGAGAAAATACAAGCGAGACAAATATGACGATCCCTTTGACTGACGCTTATGCAGGTTCGACTGTGTTGAGTAAATGTGATTTAAAACAGAAGCAAAGGATATACTTATATTTAGATTTCCTGAGGCATAAGTAATCGATATCTTTGGGACTTTCACTTTTCATTCTCTTGGTTGACTAAACGCCATCCTAAAGTTAGCAAATTCCATTAACCTTTTTTACATTTTAGTCTTATCATTGTGACCTTGAAAATAAAATTGACATACACTAGTCCCAATTAGTCATTGGCCTTGGGTGTCAAGATTGACTTCCAGTAGTCACAACTGGTCATTCCGGCCTTGATGTTGTATTGGGATCGTGTCACTGTCGACGGTTTCGAACCTCGACCCGTCCAAGTTGCTTACACAACGCACCACATGGGGTCGGTTGGATTATGAAGTTTCAAGGTTAGTGATATACACGCACGCAGTAATTTTAATTATATTATTTGCTCTACCTATAGATTATAAAATTAATTTAAATTATAAAGAATGCTTCTCGTTCCTTCTAAACTACTGTAAAGTCTTTACCGCATTAGGATAGTAATTTAGTCGAATAGTAAGTAGCAAGTGTCCGAGCAAAAGATTTACTAATCTACCCTACTAAAATGTCAGTCCTTTGTTCCGCAACAGGTCAGGTATATTTCTGGTCAAGCTATACTTTTATTAATTGTTACCTATACTATACTCTACAAAGTTAGTTGAGGAAAATTGTTGTGAAAGTGTAACTCTTCAAGCGTAGCTCAAAATCTAATCGATATCAAAACCAAATCGCCGTAGAATTTTGTTATATTTTATAAACTACTTGTAGCACTAAGGCGAAAGAGTCCTGGCTCCTATAACACGGGTCTTGAACCTAGTATAAGAGCCAGGCGAACCCTTCTTTTGTAATATTTGTATTTTCTCTGCCTTAATAAACGATTTTGATTTTTTTATTTTTTTTTTAATTTGGTATTTAAGCGTGGACATAACATGTAAGACGCTCTTTATTTGAGGAGCGTTTGAATATTACTCGTAAATTCGTGAATCTTTCTAATTATTTTCATTTTAACCCTTTTTTTGGCAAAAATAAAAAATTGAAAATCTATTGTTTTTTTCTTCAAATATTGCTATTTGTAACTACAGAATTCAGGGAAAAATAATAAAAAAAATCGTAATCTTATACTTTTAAGGATATCATATGTATACTGTGGGATACACTGCCAAATTCATAGTAGATGTTTTTGCACGAAAGTATCTTAGAATACACACTCTAACAACACACAACATAAATAAAAGTAGTAATTTTAGTCAAATTTAATAAACGAAAATTATTTTACTTCATATTTGTGAAAATAAAAAAACATTTTTTGTCGGGTTTGTTATAAACATAATCATACTTCACATTTTTTACCAGTATCAGTGGTTTGGCCTTTAGTACATAGTTTGCATCTTCCTTTCGTACCAAAAATAGAAAAAAAATGTCAAAATATACTGCAGAACAAGCTGGACTTGGAATAGATTTATCCAAGCGACAAAGATTTTTACTTCCAAACCAAAAGAATATTCGACAGGAGACAAACCTATAGACGGAAAAGTAACTTCGCCACCATAAATGTGAAAATCATAAACAAAGCTCGATATGCCAGCCCTTACAAATATCTTAAATCCCCATTTTCTGTTTATTTTTAACATATTGTTTAAAATTGACAGCTTTCTTTCCTTTATAAGGCACCATCAAATCATGTCTTCAGAAAAAAACTATAAAAGTAGTCTAACAATATGCATCAGGATATACATTTACACATCACAAAGAAATATAGCAAACGTAGCAGTGTGTACTATGAGATACACACGCTTTTGACTATAATTTCTAAAGGAAAATATTAACTTTTTTCACAATTATTAGTTCCCTTACATTGAGATAATAGTGTAAATTGTAGTAACAGTGGCAGTTCATATATTTTTGACGAAAAACAACGTAAAATATAACAATTCTTAACATTTGTCGTGCGGGCGCTCTGAGCCCGCTCATTGTTTTCAAAATATTTCAATAACGGTTGTGTAATTCTAACATTTCTTGATGTAAATACATTCGGAAATAGCAACTTTTAAAAATAAAAATAACATTCAGATCCTCTTGGTCATAACTTGGTGGATATATTTTTTTCAATATGACTGTATCTCACAGGATACTCCGTCAAAAAAAGGGTTAAAAACAAAACATAATCTGTCCCTAATCTTAAGTGATAAGCAATTTTAAGTGGGTCTCAATCATGTCGAATGATACTAGCTGTCTGACATCTCTCAAACAATTGACCTGTTTAATTTGCTTGTACAAATATACAGAGAACTTTTATGTCATTGATAGAGGTCAATGATAAATATAAGAGTACTTGTACCAGTACTAATATGTTGTCTACCCACTTTTTAATGTGCTAAGGACAAGGCTTTGGCTGTACGAGGTCTGAGTTAGAGGGTGTTCGTACGTTTTTATATAAAACTTATTATTGTGCGCGACTTTGCGCCGTTGAATTAAATAATATGGCTTATGTAACTCGGGGATAATATACCTTTCTAATAGTGTAAGAATTTTTGAAATCGGTCTAATAGTTTTTGAGTTATTTCAATTCTTACAAAAACACAAAGTTTCTCTCTTTATAATATTAGTATAGATAAATAATTTTTTTACGCAGTAGTGAGAGACGCTCTGGACCGAGGTCGGTGGAAACAATTTATCCACTCCAGAACCAACCCTGATGCTGACCACGATCTTCAGACATGAAGGACCGAAAAGAGAGATAGATAAATAATTCGTAATACGATTTCTAGAGTAATTTCTTCACTCGGATCCTTTAATTGATCACTAAGTAATTCCCTTAGAATACAATAGTAAAAATGAAACAATTTGACATCTTACTAGATTTCAACTTTTCTGCGTTAGAAGTTTCAATTTATAATAGCTATACATCCAGCTCTTTTAGACGTCCAGTAATAACATATGTGGGGATTTCTTGATCAAACTTTAGTATCAAGAAAACCCAACAATTCAATTAGGTCACCGCTCCCAGCGCGGTATCTACTAGGAATTGTGAAAGTTCTGTCCGTCTGTCGCAAGCCGACCTTCCGACCTTTGTGTTTGCTTCGAGCATTGTTTATAAATATTATTACAAGTGAAACCGCGGTCACATTACTAAGATGTGTAATAGATAAATTGCAAAGGTTGTAATTTCTAGGTTATGTTTTTTATACTCTTATTGAAGAATATCGAACAGATTTGGTACCAAATAAAATAAATAAAAATATCTTTATTGTCCCATATCGTTTTTACAAAAAATGCTATAGCTCTGCCTCCTGGGGTAGGTGAGAGTCTGTGTTCCAGGAAGCAGCGCCTTATTCTAGGTTCTTATTTATAAGTGTTTGTTCGCATGTTCAGCTATGTGTGTTTTTGTGTATGCTTTTCTGTGTTTGTGTGACTGGAAACTTTATCTATACTAATATTATAAAGAGAGAAACTTTGTATTTTTGTATGTATTGAAATAACTCAAGAACTACCAGGCTGATATGAAAAATTCTTTTACTCATAGAAAGCTACATTATCCCCGAGTAACATTGGCTATTTTGTTTAATTCCACGCGAACGAAGTCGCGAGCAACAGCTAGTTTATTATAAGTAAGTTCATGTGTCACAAACATCCTGTATGATTACTTATTACTTTGAATGGAACAAAGAAATCCTTTCAATTGGGATAGATCATTAAAAGGTCATCAACCATATAGAATATATGATATCGAGTTACATTGCCGGTTTACTTCGGCAGCGACGGCGCGGCGCGTACCGAGCGTGACGTGCAGAGGAAACCGCGCACTTGACCGTCACGCCCGTCGCTTCTATTGCAGGGCTGACAAAAACACTTTAATTCTTAAAATTAAAAAAAAAAGATTTCTTACATAAATAAACGCTTTTAAGATTATAAAAGTGTTTTACTAAAAAATAAATTTAAATGTCACTATTACCGAATAATCCTGAACTTTTGATCCTCGAATGATAACAAATTGGTATGAAATTAATTTTCGACGGACACGCGTCATAGTTTACGCCACAAAATACTGCTTAAACTTTCGAAATGCTTACAAACTTGTTGATAAATATTCATATTGCCGATCTCACGTTTATTGTGTAACTGACAAACTACCGAATACTGATAGTTTCAACGGCGATGATAACAAGGAAACAATAAAAAGTTTTGGAGTATTTTGTTGTGGAGGATCCCAGAGGAGGCAGACCTCCTCTACTATTACAACTTAATAACTTTAGGGACAAAGGACATTCGCGGTAATTTTTAATTAGAAACAATTTAAAATTTAGTGGTTTCATAAGTTACTTATAGATGCTAGTTTACAACATCACCCTAGAATGATATCAAGTGATATACTTGTAAGTAAATAGCGAATGTAAAGTTTTCGGTAACTAGCCAGAATATATAATTTTAAATTAATAAATAAATGAGACAGCCCTACGCGCTGGGGTCAGCGTGCACTAAATGCATTTGACGAATGACGCGTGACGCCCGTCACATGTGTCACGCCCTTATTTATATCATTTATTTTAATCATACTAATAATAAAGGCAAAAGTTTATATGAATGTTAGAAGGTATTTCCAGTCCGCCTAAAAGGATCTCGACCAAAATCATGACAAATGTAGAACAAAGTCTGAAAAGCACATAGGCTAATTTATTAATGCGCGGACGGAGTCGCGGGCAAAACCTACTATAATTCCTTAATTTTACTTAATTTTAATTGCATTTTCAGAAAAAAATATTTGGTTTATTGTAATTAGGCAAGGAAAATGTGCAAGGTAAACTTCGTTGTTATCAAGGTTGGCACAAATGCATACTGCATACTATCTGATGGGCACCCACTCCGACATTAACACACAATCGGCTAAAGACAGACGGACAGTCATAGAATTATGTGTTAATAAGCATCCATAATAAACTATTGCAAGGTTTTGGAACAGTTGCTGAAGTTATTGTTCTGTCATTCGGCTCTTTGTTATTATAATAGGGTTGTAATGAATGAGCGTGGGTTCAACGCTGAATAAATTGGATTAATTAACAATATAATTCATTAAGTAATTATAACATATTATGCAATACGTCAGAAGATGATACGAGTATGATTTGCCTACCAGTTTTTTATGAGAGAAGGGACAAACGAGCGGCGGGAACACCGAGCTGGTGAAATACCCCATGGACGTTTTCAACACTAGAGGAACTGCCAACTAGATTTATTGGGCATCATATTTGTCGGTCCATTCTTGTTTTTCTTATTATGTTGAACTAAATATTTCACCGTAAGCTTGTTGCTCTGGAGAGCTACAATGTAAAGTTCCTAGGAAATGTCCTATTCCTGGATTAGCTGTGACCCGCTTCCAATATAACGTTAAATACTACTAGCTACACTGTTTTATATATTACGTAACATATTTTAATGTAGATAAAGAGTTTGAATCCCATCATGTACCAATGTGTTTTCGGTATTTCGATTTTCATATGTAGATATTTACCCGACGCTCTCAGGTGAAGGAAAACATCGTGATGCCTGCACATATCGGCGAAGAAATTCAAAGATGTATATTCACGCAAAATACGCGCTAGTCGTGAAGTGAAGGAAAATGGAGTCCTCATGGGTCGAAAATTTTTTTTTAGATTAAAAGTATCGATTAATAAAGAGCGAATTAATAACTGTGTTTTTTTAAATATCGCTGCCGCACTCAGAGTGGTTACGTGGTCACTGAAGCAGTCATTTATTACTCTAGGTTTCATTAGACCGATGTCAAGCAAAACAGCCCTATGTCAAAGCAAAATCTCCGTCTTTATCGCGAACTCGGTCTAATGAAGTCCTAAGGTCAGAGATATATTGAGATCTAATTAAGATAGCCGCTAATTAAATAAGTACTTACTCAGAATCAGAAATTTGTGCTTTATACTGAAATTCGGATGTATTAAAAAATAAACCAAACACTTTTGGTATCTACTTCAGTTTTAAAATTTAATCCCCCTTAATCCGAAAAAATGTATAAAGTATGCATGAGGATCAATAAGTCGGCGATTATACGATACTGGAGGACATTCGGAATACTAAAATAGACCAGGGGTCTCATAGGACCAAATTATGTATCATAAGAAGTACCAGGAACAAGGATGTTCTGTATTTTGGAATCAATTTTATGAATGTACCAGTACCAAACCTAAAAAGTACAACAGTAATAACGCTGATTCTCTTTTCGGAATAAAGCGATATGTTATATTTTCTTATTAATAGAGAGGTCGTCGCTCGCATTACAAAAGTTTTACAACACTTATCAACAAACTAGATAACGTGTAGTAAGTGATAAGGTTTCTCATTCAGCGTACAAAATGTTTTACGTAACTTTATCTTGTAGGAAACAAAAATATCTTAAGACTTTACGGTATAATACAAGTACACCATAGGGGCTACCCAATATCTTTCGTTTGTCGATATCACTGATGGAATCGACAAAAATGTAAGAAACTGGCAAGGACATTCGATAAGTCATGTGCTTGTCACGTGTGAGATATCGAACGTTATTGTCAGTTCCGTATATTTTTGATGCTCGCTATCGAATCGCTTTGTAGCTTTGGGTAAGCCCCAATGACGATCTTGATACTTCATCAATTAGACGTTTGTTTAAACATTGTTTTATTAAAAAAGAGTGTAACGAGCAGAAGGAACACCGAGTTCATCTACGCCCGTAGACATCTGCAATACCACGGGGACCGCAGAAGCAATTTTTTTACAAAAATATTTTGGTATATTTGGGCTTGGGAAACTTGCAGTTAACTTAGATCTTCATTAGACCGATGTCACGCAAAAAGCGGCTCTACGCCATAGCAAAATCTCCATTTTTATGGTGAACTCGATGTAATGAAGGGTTACAAATAATATGTGTCCCAAGAAAAACAAAAGAATGTTCAAATAAAACCCCTTGAATTTAATTAATGAGGAAATAATGAAAAGTAATATCATTTTAGTCGCGTTTCGTCCTTTTCTTTGTTTTTCGTTTTCGCTGAATTCTTGAAGGTCGAGGAAACTACACTGATAATCGACATCCGGCAAGAAAAATACAATACATAAAAAAACACTTCTTTGATTACCATAGCAT
>QDHC01002134.1:345537-368027 GCA_013186455.1 Papilio dardanus tibullus
GTTAGGGTTGCCTATCAAGTCTTCATTAGTTACAAATTGATACACATTCTGATATGGTAACTAATAAAATCTAGTCCAAAATTAATGCTACATATGTCTAGAAACGTTCTTTTGTTTTACGTTAAGATTTTCTGGGGTTTTCCCAAAGTACATGCGCTACAAAGCGATTCGATAGCGAACATATATGAAACCGACAATAACGTTCGATATCTCATACGTGACAAGCACATCACTTATCGAATGTCTTTGTCAGTTCCATACATTTTTGTCGATTCCATCAGCGATATCGCCAATCGAAAGATGCTTTGGGTACCCTGGTCGTCAATTGTTGTTACTAAAGCATGTTCCACACAAACTGGTACGTAGTGACACACACACGAACAAGTTAAGGCCTTATGAATCAATAAACAGTATAAATAAACTTCATTACCGCACCGCACCGCACCGTGCCGTGTGCTTCCGTAAGGATCAGTGTATGTTGCACTCGCGGAAGCGAATATCGGATAATAGGATTTAGCGGGTTTTTTTTAAATGCCAAACTTTAGAATTGATATAATAGAACATCGTACCAACTTGTTACGTTCATTTATATCGATTTAAATGAAAAATCGTAGGTATATTATACGCATGTTTTAGTCCATTTGTTGTCCATAGATAATGAAGCGCGAAAATTATAAAATTCTTTAACCTGTTCATGTATTAGGATTTACAATTTTCCTTGATGTTGAAGTATGAAGATATTAAAATCACAAATCTATACTACAATAATATTATATAGAGAGAAACTTTGTATTTCTGTATGTTTCGAAATAACTCGAGAACTACTAGGCCGATTTCAAAAATTCTTTCACTATTAGAATGGTACATTATTCCCGAGTAACATAGGTTCTATTATTTAATTCCACGCGGACAAAGTCGCGCACAACAGCTAGTTAAAAATAAACAAACTTTGCCCGCGGCCTCTCGCGCAGTGTAACCGCAGTGTGTTGCATCGGGCGGCGGCAAAGACCTTGGCGACCGGTTACTTACGCAACGCCCGATGTCGCGCAGCCTAGTTCCGAACCTTACCCTGCTATTACAAGATTCAAACTTAATAGCCACTCGTGTTTAGATGCGTTCGCGAAACTGACAATGACATTCGATAAGTCATGTGCTTGTCACATGTGAGATATCGTACATTATTGTCAGTTTCATACATTTGTGATGTTCGCTATCGAATAGCTTTGTAGCGCATGTACGCAACTACCCTGCGCAGCTTCCGCAAACACGCTGGTGATTTGTGCAGCGTGTCGTGTGTAATTCCGAGCACAGTTAAAGTTTGAATAGCACTATACCTCACTAGCTTACTGCAGGCTACCGATAGGAGACCAATTTCTTCTTTTTTTTCTACAATTTAATTTACCTAATTTACCTTAGCATTTTAGAAGATCTTGTAACGCTTGGGTAATGCACACTTGGTAAAACCTCCTGATAACGTTATACTTACAAAGAAAAATGAGGTTACACACTTGAGTCACTTAGTAAGCATTCCTAAGTTTTACGTCGAAATTAAAATTATAATTTCCGCTTACACATGAGGTACCAATTTTAACTTAAACTAAAACATGGCCAATTTATTATTAAACTAAAGTTCTAGATCAATTAACAGCGCTCTACCTTATTAAAATACTTAAACAAATGATTATGTCCTAAGTCTTAAACTAAATGAATAAAATTCCTGAACAACCAAAACATACCGCAAACTGCAAAAGACGTCACGTATTATAGCAAATGTTACGTCTGGGTCAATGACCGATGTGTCTACGAAAAAATCAAGGAATAGCTTTGATTGTTCCGACATATATCAAATCCTCAGTCGAAATGGTTATTTACCATTTGACCGTGACATCGAAACTATTCAATTTCACTATCAAGCAATATAAACCTTGCCCAACTATTTTTTCTAATTTGGATATATTAGAAGTACTTAGTTCAATATCTCCCAGTTGTCATCGTTTTTTTTATATTAAAAAACGGCAAACGAGCAAACGGCCACCTTGATTCGCTGAAATAGCGAAGCGACCGCTGCCCATAGACGTCTGCAATTGCAGATGCGTCGCCTACCCTTAATCTCCGGAGGCGACGCACAGCAAAACAATAATTCCTCTTCTTATGCGTCCCCTTCCCCGCCAAATCCACTTCCCCTACCCATCTTTCCCTTGTAAGAAAAGTATAGGAAGGGAGAGTGGACTAAAATTAGGCCTCCGTATGGTCAAACACCAGGTGTTTGTTCTCCAAGTTAATGTTTCTTCCGTCATCTCACTTATCACTTCTTGATCATGTCACCTTTCACGTCTTCGTCTTAGCCTACCTCTCTCCATACTTCCCTCCTTGCCCATACCTTGCTTTGTACTTGCAAAATCTAGTAACTATGTGTAATTACTTGAATAGCAAAACTAATCTATACTTAATATTATAAAGACAAAAGATTTTTGTATCTATTGTAATAACTCAAAAACTACTGGGCCGATTTCAAAAAATCTTTCACCGTTAAAAAGCTACATTAACACCAAGAATCATAGGCTATATTTTTTAATAACGCGCGGACGAAGACGCGATAAACAGCTTGTATCCTAACACAGTGTTTATTAAATAATAAGTTTCTATTTCTTTATTCTCTATTGCATGTTTTTCATATGAATTTGTGTCTTCACATTTGAATAGGTCGTGAGATAGCATAGAACGAATCTCTACATAGAGCTGAGTTCTTGCAAAAGGCATTGTTTACGGAATTGGATGTCCTAGTCCTAGACAAAGGTAGTAAGTACATGGACCACACGTTTTCGGACAGAATGGATATTTCTACAATGAATTATCAACATGGAACTACAATAATAAGACACATAAAAGTCTTTCCCACATTTTTATCACTTTAAGAAAAACAAAAAAATGTTAAATGATCTGGGGGCTACCTAAAGGACTTTTCGAGTGGCGACATCGCCGATAGAATCGACAATAATGTATGAAACTGACAATGGCATTCGATAAGTCATGTGATTGTCACGTGTGAGATATCGAACGTCAATGTCATATTCATACATTTTTTACGTTCGCTATAGAATCGCTTCGTAGCGAATATACTTTAGGTGACCGCAGGATTAAGACGCCACTGTGTTCTTTTGTAAATATTAACGTGCATAGCAGATTACTTAAGTAATTATTTATTAAAAACCATCCTCATGTTTTGGTACACATTTTTAGGGCAAGTAAAAAACGTAGATCATTTGATTTTTTATTTTTTTTATTTATTAAAACGAAAACTACAGACTCGCGGTCCGTACTCTTTTCTGCTCTGTTGTTATTGTCGACTTATGTATATTACAATTTTATATGGCTATAGAACATTTGAATTTATGGTAACCCTAGTTTACTTGGGCGAGCGGTGAAAGTGACCTAAGTTAACTTCGACCTATGACCGCTCACTTAGTGCAGGACTTATGGGGAACTTAACAATGTCCGCTGACTTCACACCACTTATCCGCTCTTGTTATGTTTTTTGGTAACCATAAGCTGTTATTAAGATCACAGCTATGTGAAGTCACGCAAAATACTCGCTAGTCGTGGAGTTGCGGAAAATGGAGCCCATCATGGGTCGAACTGAACTAAGTACTATGTTATGAATAATTATTATTGCGAATTTTTGATCATTTTTTTTTCCAATAAGTAGCAAAAAAACCTATTTCTTAATTGCGATTTTAATGAATGGAGGTTTGTTTAAAGGTATCTTCAGAACGGCTGAACAGATCTCCAATAAATGCACTATTTAGTAAGTTTTTTTTAATTCCACGCGGACGGAGTTACGGGTGAAGCTAGTCTAACGTAAAGTACAGCAATCGCAAACCAAGAATTCACTACAAATAAATATATGTTCATAGTTGGTGTTTCAAAACAATACAAGTGTACGGGAATTTTTAATTATCTATATGAAACGCGATAAAATCCGTAAAATTAGATTTACACAACTTATCAATAGAGAGAGGTTATTTGCGATGTCAAAATAACTTATTGTATTGCTTTTGTTTATCGCTAGAGGTCGCTTGTGTAACAAATATTATAACTACGTTTTAAAGTTGATGTTAATTACTAGATATGCGCGACTTCGTCCGGGTGAAATTAGCCTATGTTACTCGGCGATAATGTAGCTTTCTAATGGTGAAAGAATTTTTAAAATCGATCAATAAAATTGAGTTATTTCGATACATACAAAAATACAAAGCTTTCCTCTTAATAATATTAGTATAGATTTTAACCTTGGTAGAGTCTAATCGCCAAGAAGAAAGGATAGGTAAACCTTTTTCTACCAAATTAATAATGGTGTAAAAAGCTAAATAGTCTTTTCAGGCGTATCTCTTCATGTCAATCAGTGCCACACGCACGGTGCGGTGCGTTCGCAGCACGGCCGTGTTGTTCCTTTTATTTTGCTTTCACTTAACAAAGCATGAAATTAAACACATGTTCCAACTAAATGATAGAATAGTATTAAAATTATTTTATTCGTTTTTCTATTCAAGATGTGTTTTTTTTTCTATTTAATGCATGTATTTTGGAGAAAATGAAGACATTTCTGCTTCGTTGAAGGCAATGCCAAGTCCTCACATTGAAACCAACAATTATTTTTATTTTTCCAAAGTACTGACGTTATAATTACCAGTATTAGATGGGAATTTATAGAGCTGCCAAAATAATATAATTACTTTAATAATCATTACCTTTTTCGTCTTTACCTTGTGAAGTGTTTAATAAAATAAGACTATAATTAAATCAATGAATTTATTGCATTTAGCATTCAATGTAATGCAATGCCATGTTTAACATAACTCTGAGTGTGAACGCTTAATTATTTTTAGTTAAGATACGACATTATTAAAACAAGTTAATACCGAGCTTGGATTTTGTGTATTAAAAAAAATATATAAGTTAACTGAATTAGTTAATTTATGTATAAAGCTCCTAAATAAAACTATTATGTAAAAGTATAAGAAAAAATACTCGAAGGTACGAAATACTCGAATAAGTAGAAAGTTATCTCTATTAATTTTTATGTACAATTTATGTACAGAGGTTTCTGCCACGACTTCTTTTGTCGAGAATTGAAGATAAATAACTTAAAAATGCGGTATTCCATTCAGTAATCTAAATCTGGAGCAAACATCTAGATACGTATATATATTTTGGAATTTCCTAACAAATATCCATTTAAATAAAGTAATAATAACATAATAAAATAAACGTTTTGTTGTAATAAACAGCTAAATATTAAGTACTAGGGTATCTATTAGATATTTTCCAAATTAAATCGAAAAGTACATTATCAAGACTTGAATCTAAAACATTACGGCGGTCATGCGCCGGCGCAAGTGAGTGAGCGATGCAGAATAAGGACGGCGGTGGAACCGGACGGCCTGACCAAATAGGGGGGGCCTCGGGGGAAGGTCCCGCAGCCACTTGCAAGTAATTAGGGGTCAAGTCGATGTTTTTAAAGCCCAACAAGTTAAGTATTTTTACACTTAAAAGGGTGAAAAAATGTGACTTGTCTCACAGTTATTAAAAAAAAACAAAAAAAATACTTTAGACTAGTTTCAAACGACTTCGTCACTGTGATGGAAAACATCGTGATCTAAACTGCACATATCTAAGAAGAAATTCAAAGATATGTGAGAAGTCAACCAGCACTGGGCAGGGTGGTTGACGGCCTTCATACCCCTTACATATGGTAGGCTCCGAAACGAGCAATCGAGCTCTATATGATCTTAAGATGAAGACTTTATATTGAATATTTAATAATTCTGATCATTATAAATATTTTTAAAACCTTTAATATGTCTTGACCTCTGCAGGAACTGACACAATAATCTTTATAATCCAACAGTAACTTTATACTATACGGAAGTGATGAAGCTTAGCTAACATATTGGTCCAATGTCAATGTCCGGATTCGAACATAGGACCTCAGTGTGTAATGTACCAGACAGAGAGCTGCCGAGGTCGCCGCGTGGGAGATTAACACGCTTACTGCGGCAAGTAAAAACGTAATTCTTCATCTGGTGTGGGGAGCCGAAATGCGCGTCCAATGATATTTCCGCCAGTGCGTCGCAGGTCTTTCTAGACCAACACTATAATAGATTAAATTGCTATAACTTTACTTAATAACTTACTCCGCTGGCACAACGACCCAAAGTGGGTCTTGGCCTCCAACTCAAGATAGCGCCATCGTCGCCTGTCATAACATAATGTTTACATTTTTTTTATATTGTAATAACTATTATAAACATCACAAGCGAGAAGGACATAGTTTTCTTCGTCCGCACCCAGCTCAAGAACCGCGGCAGGCCGATATCGGCATGTTACGCAGTGAGCGTGTTAAACTAATCTACTGCTACTTACAATATGACTGTAGACATTTAAATATGTGGTCTTGCCTAGTAAAAACAGGTTAAATATTTTAAGAATTAAACTGAAAAGGAGGATTATGTCATGAAATTATTTTAAGAACGATCTTTAAAAACAAAAAATATTTTCAAAGTAATCTACTTAATACTTGTTAAAAAAACTCACGAAAATTGACTATTTTTTTTGACAATGATCAGTCCGAAATCTAAAAAAAATACATAACTTTGTGTAATAGTAATTGTACGATTTTGATCGAATTTTGTTCTTGTTCACTTTAAACAAATAAAATATTAAGATAAGTAAGTACTTATTAACTAATAAAAGAGTAATCAGAATATGTAGTTTATCATATACATAGGTATTCTACGTTGTAACCAATTCGACGAAACATTACCGCGTGGGCGAACTACATTTGTTAAAGATCTCTTTTTTCAACAATTCTGTACCACAGCTCAATTAAGATGTGACCATATAGAGACCCTATCATAAATCTATACACATAATTAAATAAATAAAAAAAACAAGTGTTCATTACGATCGTGATAAAATTATTATTTTGTATTTAACAGTTCCTACTTAACTTTTATGCTAAAAATTTTAAACAAAGATTTTTTTTACAAATAAATCATTATTTTAATTTACATTTCCTTTATTCATTTATAAAATGTACTTGTAAGTAATTATATTATATACTAAATAATAAATAAAAATAAAAATTAAATATGTACAAAAAGTATTCCAAATAAAATATGAGTCCCAGATCGCTGTCCGCTGGGTACGTTCCCAAAACGCTGGCCGCAGTGCCACGTTGGATAAAAAAGAAATAAATTGTTTGAACTACTTATCTTTATTTTCAATTCTTCTGACTTTCATACTTAAGTTACGGCTTTTTAAGTTCTACAACGGTATTTTAGCGCTGCAATATATGTCTCTTAACATTGGTCATTGCAAGATTGAAATTAAAGACCTACCAAAGTTTCTCGTAACTTTATCATCAAGGTTACGTATGCTAATTCCTTTTAAACCTATCACGATCATGTTTTTATTAAGCTTCCAAGAAGAGTACGAGATGATAGTCTGCTTTCCAATGATCCAACTCACTTAAACAAATCATAAGATAACGACAAAGTTAAACAACGTCATAATTATGATAACAGTTTAAAAATATTTAAATTCATAAAAGGATGTTATGAATGGAAGTTTAAAGAAGTTTGATAACAATAATCTTCATTATTTAAGGAAACTAACGGCTAATGAAAAATGTAAATATTTAACACCTCTGTCAAGAGGTATCTTACAGTCGTCAGACAGTAAGATTATAAGCAGAGCTTACGAAACGAGGCATTTCGAGGTTTTTTGCTACGAAGCGATTATATAGCGAACGTTAAAAATGTATGGCACTGACAATGGCGTTCGATTTCTCGAATGTTAGTGTCAGTATCATTCATTTTTGTAGATTCTATCTGCGATATCGGCAATCGAAAAGTAGTTTGGGTTGCCCCCTTGTGTCTAAGAGTCGTTAATGTCATATAATTAAAAGGTTAACAGTTAGTTAGTTAGGCAAATAGTTAACAAAAGCTAGGTTTGAGCGTTTATGTTCATTCATGCGACAAATGCGTGGGCGTCCGCCCTATCGTGCGCTGTGATACAAGTGACAAGCGACACAACCACGCAAAATACGCGCTAGTCGTGGAGTTGCGGAAAATGAAGCCCATCATGGCTCGAAATACACTACACAAGCGACACAACGCTAGAAACAAAGTTACTTTATTAGATGTCTGCGTTATGATCTTCACTAGAAAACGACTGTAAGCTTATCCTATGTCAAATTAAAAAAAATTACATTATTCATTACTCCTGGCTTCATTAGACCGAGTTCGCGATATAAATGTAGACTTTGCTTCGGCGTAAGGCCGTTTTTTGCGTGACATTGGTGTAACGAACCCGTAAGGTAAGAATCGTAGTTTGTTCGAAATGTGACGAATCTATGTTAAGCCGTTGTTGTTCATCGTATCGAATTCCAGTGCAATTTTGTACGTACGACAATTTTTTCTCTCTCCTTAATCGTTTACTTAGGCATAGAAAATACAAACATTACAAAAAAAGAGGGTTCGGCTGGCTCATATACTAGGTTCAAGACCCGCCTTATAGAAGCTAGGAATCTTTTTACCTTGGTAATAATGTAATCTATACTAATATTAAACGGAGAGAAACCGATTTCAAAAATTCTTTCACCATTACAAAGCTACATTATCCCCGAGTAACGTAGGCTATATCATTTCGTTCCACGCGGACAAAGTCGCGCACAACAGCTAGTCTGTAATAATGTAATGTAATACTGTAAGCTTATGTTTTACGCCACAGTATTAAATATTTTGTCTCGCTATGCGGCTTGCATTGCGCGCGCTGAGGTCGCCCGGTGACAGTGCGACCGACGGCAACAACCAAAGGCCTAAGATGACATTTTACAAATTCCTTTTACCTGAAATGCGAATTAAATTAACACTTATTTTGGCAGCCATTTTCTTTAATATTTACCTATGTTCATTTGAATTTACGCACGCGCAATTTACTAATAAAATATATTTAAAAAATACACTTTGGAACTGGAATATTGTTTTTAAAAAATCCGAAAGTTCCTTAGTTGTTTTAAATCCTTATTCCAAATAACAATAAAATTACACAAATTTTATTCTTCAGTTAGATAATAAAATGGAAACCTGTATTTCGCATAATGTATGCAAAACCGATATATTAAGTGTATTGCCCTGTTTCGATTTGACAAACTTTATGTCTATTGAATTTTTTTTTTATTTTAGCAACGAAATAGTGTTATTTACGTCCGTATTGTAACGATGACCTCATATTACCAGCAAGAAGTTTGAGGTCAATACTGCATTAATGTTGCAAAGAGTACTATAGTTGTGCTGATTAAATAGGGTAAAACAAACCATTACGGACCCTTAGCACAACTATTTTTAAACCGCAGTAGTATGATGTAACTAACTTTGTAACTATGGTAACTGTGGTAGGTTAATTGACGCCATTGTTGACCATCGACTCAACTGTCGTTTTACTCTTGTGGTAGATCATACAGATTGTAAACCAGTGTTTGTTTGTACACAGGGGTTGGCTTGTGCCATGGAGAGTCGCGTTGGGCTGGACTACATAGTAGAGCACGCGGAGTACGCGGGCAAGCTCGCCGCTGCGCTTACATCGCCTGCAGCCCCCGTCAAGAAACAGGTTAGCTACTGGCTTATAATAAATTATACACAATATTTAAAAAAAAGGTGCAAAGTTTTTATGTTTATAATTTTTAAAACTAGATGGCGCTATTCTCAACTAATCACCGAATTGTTTCCAGGTGTTCGAGCTTCTGTCGGCGCTGTGTGTCTACAATGCCGATGGCTACTCTAGAGCAGTCGATACACTCGATCGATATAAGGTTTGATTTTACAAAAATGCAATATCTTATGCAAGTTCTAAGTCCTCGAGTAGTTTATCATTCTCAAACTATTCTGTTCTTCCAGACTTTGAAAGGAGATCGTTACCGTCTGAACGTGGTGGTAGAAGAGCTGAAAAATGCCACCACCACCGACTACAAGACTGCACTGGTGGCATTCATCAACTGCCTCATCATCTCTGCGCCGCGATTGCCAGACAGGATACGCGTCAGAAATGAATTTATTGGTAAGTAAAGAACTTCCGGTCAAGAAAGCAACTAGTGTTGTTTGATAATATATATGTTACATAGTAAAAAGAAACAATAAAGTGTGATTACATTGAAGATGTAATTAAAATTAGGGCACGAGTTATCATTTTTAATTGATGCAAGTAATGAAAAATGAACTGTTTCAGGTCTGGGGCTGCTACCGACGTTAAGCAATTTAAGGTAAGTTGCTTCAAAGTAAACTTTTTTGTTTGTAAAAGTTAAACTTTGCGAATTCAAATTTGAATCCATCTTATTTACGATCAACTAAACGTTAATACATTTCAAACCGGTTTCACATTATCCTAAACACAAAATGGAGCGCGGAGGTCAACAGCCATGGAGTTAAATATAAATATAAATAAGTTATTGTCAAGGGAGTTCACGTATCGATTAAATCCCAGACAGGATGATGAAAAATGAGGCGATTATTTGTGTTATTTGTCTTGTCTTTATAAATAAAGATTTTAGTCATACCTGACTCAAAGTTACTTTACTTGATAGAGAAAAGAAATGAACTAAAAATGAGACTAGGAGAGATGTCGCGTTTTTTAAATTACAATTATGTCACCCCTTCATTTAGCCGACAACCCTAATTCAAATTTAATTTGTTGTGTTAAACTATCTATTACAAAAATATAAATATGTAAAACGAATATAATAATCGTATTTCGTATGGACAGGTCGCCTTTTACTTTCGGAAACGAGCCGTGTGCAATGAATACGGTTCTAAAACGACAAAGATGGCGGCCGGCGTGGGCGCTCCGTCCGCGCCAAACATGGCGCCTGGTCGCCGGAAAGAATTAATAATATTGCACTGTATACCTTTGTTTCCTTTTGTCGTTTATGCAAAATTATTAATTTTTAAAATTCGCGTAGGCCGTGAAAATATTAGAAAGCGCATATTTTACGTAAACGTATAATTCTACGCAATAACGTGAAAGAGCGGGCGTTTATTTGAATTTTAAAACCGTTAAATGACATATTTTGTAAGATGAAACAACTTTTCTAACTCCAAAAGAATCTACACATTTATAAATCGAGACAGCATAATAATCCTACGAACAGGTTATTTAACACCATCGAATTCTTGTCCCAACTTTTAAGGCCATGAGCTTGTGATATATTGCGGCTAGAACTCCGCGCACTAATAAATATGTTAAGAACCGGACATTTACAATTCTAATTGCAATTTGATACACTTTAACTGTTGCCACAGAGTAATAATCGTGATAGAAGCGCATAAGGATAGAGCCCTTATTTTTTTTAGTACCCTAGCTATTCGCTGGGCAACTTGGGATGTCCTAGACACTTTTCCTATCATGTTTGAGGCCTTATATTATAGTTCTTGCATCTCTACGTTTTTACATCGAACTTACAACTAGTAAGCGCGAACTTTTTTAGCAAAAAATATTACTTCAATTCCAATGTAATGTCCTTATATCATTTCTGTCTACGTTAGCTATAGGGTTCTGCCAACTTCGCAAATTATAATCAATTCCAGTCTTGTATCAACCCTGGACGCGGTGGGCGAATCTCAATTACAAAATGACTGCACTGGTTGTTACTAAATTGTCTCAGAGTTGATTTGGCTCAGTGTTTAGGACTATGGTAGGTCGGGAGCATGCTGTTGATGTGCTACCCTGTGTACAGGCATGAGGCGGGTAGCCACCCCGACCTGGGAGTCCAGCTCGACGTGTTCGAGGAGCAGCGGGAAAGCGACGAGGCCCAGGGCCCCGGGGGAATCAATCTCAACTCTCACCTAGATGTCTTTTACGCTATCCTCAAACAGGTAAGTTTAATTCAATCATTTAATTTTAAGATCTCTACCATTCTCGCAGTTATCTACTTTTTTTTACTTTTAGATCAATTTTATAACATTAGTTTTCAACAATATGAATAACAGAATGTCTTATCGATCATCCCCTTTTCTACATGTATGTATTAGGAATTGATTGTTTTCCGCAATTTCCGCTTTGCATTACAAGCAGATTGCATCTCGTCGCCTCGCGTCATCTGTGCAAATGGATATCCTATTTAACTCTCCGCCTTCTCTATTACAGTCGCAAATTCAGAAATTGGATACGTTTACTTTACTTATTATAATGCTGAAGAAAACAAATTACTAAAACTGTAAATTATCATTTTTGTGTCAATAAGCCGATGCAATCTGATCTTGACAAATTTCCTTTAGCGCAGACAATACATTTGACTTGAATCTGACAATTTATATAATTGTAATCCAGGTCTCAGACACTCCACAAGAGATCCCTTTCCTGAGCATCCTGCAGCACTTGCTTCGGATAGACCCGAAGGAGGCGGTGAGCGATATCGTGTGGGACACGGCGGAGACGTTGGTGCATCGCGCCACGCTGCTCGAGACCAGGGAAGACGCTGCCAAGCTGCTGAGAGCCCCTAGTGTGCAAGTAAGTAAAACTTACTCGAGTATATGCTAAGAAACGAAAACGAAAAAATATGATTTTAAAACTATTTGGTCTTCAGGCGAAAGTAGGATGTATGTGTCAGCATCGGGATACGTCGAGCGCGGGGCGCAAGCAGAGCCTGCAGCGCGCGCTCTCCCCGCCGCCCCCTCCGCCACCCGCACCCGCGCCTCCCGTGCCGCCCGCACCGCCCCTTGGTAAGTGCAACTTGAAACGCCACAATGATATTCTACTTTTATCGTAGAGGAATTACAGATGAGTGTTTCTCCTTTGCCGCAGCTCCCATGGCCCCGCCAGCGCCGCCAGCACCCCCGCCCCCGGGACTGCGAGGGCCGCCTCCACCACCGCCCCCGGCCGGCATCGCACCACTCGCGGCCCCCGCTCCACCTCCAGTGCCGCTTGAACGTCTGCCGCAGCAGGAGACCCCCATACCCAAGACCAAAATGAAAACCATCAACTGGAACAAGATTCCCAATAATAAAGTAATAAAAATATCATTTTGAGCCAATCTGATATTCAGTGATGATCATAATTCATAGCAGATAATAATAAAAAAAATATATTCTCAGGTAGTCGGTCAAAACAACATTTGGGCTCTAGTCGCTTCCAGCCACAAGCACTCGCCCAAGGCGGAACTCGACTGGAGTGAAATTGAAGGACTCTTCTGCCAACAGGTACTTATTTTCCAAGACTCGCGCAATAGACATCGTAAACTACTTAGTTTAGAACACGACACTTCATTCCTTTTATTCCTTCAGATACAGCCGACAGGTTCGGCAGGGTCTTCTCCTAGACTTGGTCGTAGTCCAATCTGCGACAGCTCAGGCGAGAGGAAACCGAGAAAGGAATCTTCTGAGATCACACTCTTGGACGGCAAGAGGAGTCTTAACGTCAACATATTCCTCAAGCAGTTCAGAAGGTAAGACACAATTTTATTGCAGACTCCAATTTCTCTTTCGTGGACCAGAAACATAAGATAGTTGTTATAAAAGGTAAAGGAAAAATAATATTTGTGCATAAATTTCGCAGTACTAACGAAGAAATCATCCAGCTCATCCGTGAAGGATCACACGACAACATCGGCACTGAAAAATTAAGAGGCTTATTGAAAATCTTACCTGAAATAGACGAGTGTGAGATGCTGAAGGCTTTCACTGGAGATGTCACTAAGTTAGGCAATGCTGAGAAATTCCTGCTTCAGCTTATACAATTACCAAAGTAAGCCGCTACTTAATTCTGCTTTCTAATGTAAAAAGCTAAATGAGCACTCGATTTTATAATGTCTTGATTTCAGTTACAAGCTGCGCATAGAATGCATGCTCTTAAAAGAAGAGTGGCCGTCTACTGCAGGCTATTTGGAGAGTGCCATCAACGCTATTCTAGTCGCTGGAGACGATCTGATGTCTTCGAGAGCTATTCAAGTACGTAACACTGACTGTACCTCCCCGCTATTGAAGTCTACACTATCTACACTTCTAATCATGATATCTTAATTATTTTTGATTTTGCAGGAGGTGCTGTACCTGGCGCTGATCGCGGGCAACTTCCTGAACGCAGGGGGTTACGCGGGGGGCGCGGCGGGCGTCCGGCTCGCCTCGCTGCAGAAGCTATCCGACATCCGCGCCAACAGGCCCGGCATGAATCTCATGCACTACCTCGCTATGGTCAGTTAATGTATATAACACCATATTATGCGTCATCATTAAACCAAAAAGTGGTTAGTTAATTTTATTCTAATTTATTTAAAAGCAAGCAGAAAAAAAGAACAAAGAGTTGGTGCACTTTGCGGACGACATTCACGTGCTGGAGGAGGCGGCCAAGGCCAGCGTGGAGCAACTCACCAACGAGATCAAGACCCTGGAGACGAGAATCGGGAGCCTGAAGCGCGATATCCAACTGCCCACTACGCAGCATGACATCAAGGAACAGATGGGGGACTTCTTACAGGTGAGAGGAAAATACCAGTGTGTTACTTAGAACTGAAAGAATCTTTTGTCGAAGACAAAGGAATTCTTTAATAATTTTCTTTAATTACCTCTCATGTATTTATAGGTTGCAGAAACAGAAATAGCAGCACTGAACAAAGATCTGGAAGAAGTGGAGAGTTTAAGGAAGCAACTTTCAGAGTTCTTCTGTGAAGATCCTATTGCGTTTAAATTAGAAGATTGTTTCAAGGTGAGAGAGGACTTAAAAAGATGATTAAATGATTCCTCTCGATTTTAATGAGCACTTCGTTAATACTTGTGTGGTCAATTCGCAGACGTTCGTATCGTTCTGTAGTAAATTCCGTGCTGCCGTCGCCGATAATGAGAGGCGACGCGCGCACGACGAGCAGGCGGCAGCACGCAGGCGAGCACGCGACGCCGCACGGGATGCGCAGCGCACGCGCAATGGTACGCACAGACGCTCTCACAGTCGGACGATTTATTAATATCTGACAATAGGATCTGACAGGATGAAAGCCGGTGCTGTTATTTATTGTTAAAAATATGTGTTGTGTGTATTTGTAGCGGGCAGCATGTGCAGCACGCCGGTGTCAGAGTGCGAGTCGCTGATGGAGTCTTTGCTGCTGGATATCCGTAACGGTCTCGGCCGCCGCTCGCTGCGCCGCCCCAACCACGACCCCTCACCCTCGCCAGGTAACAGACACTTCATCTATGGAGATATGGACTATATTCAGTATTGCACCGTCACATGTATTTTTGTTGGCAACTTCATCCCAAACTATTCGGTCTACCAATGAAAGTGCAAGTGTTGGGTCGTTGGTAACTAACTTGTGGCCAACGATTAGATCCGTCGGTTGCAGAGGTGACGCCGACGGGCAGCCTGCGGCGCCGCAGCCGCGCCAGCCCCGCCGGCGACGAGGACGGCCTCATGGAGTTCCTGCGACACGCTTCACCAGCCGCCACGGATGCACGAGAGCGCACCGCCTGGGGCAGCCTCGGTAAGTACCTCCCCTCCTCTCTATTAATTTATAGAGGACAAACAAATGAACGCTAGCTTATTAAGCAATATAAATATTTAATAACTGTTTCTTTTTACTTTATTCAGATCGATCGTGGTCGCGCCGCAGCACGCCGCGCGCCCGCCTAGAGATCCCAGACAGGGAACGCGAGCGCGCGCCCTCGCCCGCCTCCCCCGCGCCGCCCTCCGCGCCCCCTACACCCGACCCCGTGCACCCCGCGCACCCCGCGCACCCCGCCGCCGCGACCACTGCCGGGACCACGGTCGCCACCAAACCAAAGTAAGTAATAATAATTTATGGATACCCAATAGCAATAACATACATAATGACATAGCTAGTATCCAAAGGGTACGACATACTTAAGTTAGCCACTTTTACGTATCATTGTTAAACCACACGGCCATTATTGGCTAAACTCAAATTTGATATCGCAGAGAATGGAGGCAGAAGATCGAGTCGTGGCTGCGCGCCAACAGCCAGGAGGAGCGGCGCGACGCCGAGCTCCGGGAGCGAGCTCGCCGCCTGCACTCCAACACGCAAGCCAGCAACCTCAACAGGCGATCCTTGGAAAACGACTCCGGTACCAACTTTGCGTTTAATATATTTTGTAATAATGGCATCGAAATATGAGAGATTAAAATATATTGAGTCAGTATAGTGAGTACTTGTTACGAGCCAGGTGAGATGCCTCGTTAAGGTAGAAATAATATTTGAAGTCGGAACTTCAAGTACTTATTATTCTTTGTGTCGTGCAGAGAGCGAGCGCAGCACGGCGCTGGAGGCAGTGGCGGAGGGCGGCGGCGAGGCGCGCGACTGGCGGCCCGCCGTGCTGCCCGACTCCGACGTCGTGCGCGCGCTCGAGGCCGTCGAAGGTAACCCCTTGTCAAGTCACACTCACAATTCATAATCCACCTAATCTTGGAGCTTTATTAATACGTGAACATTTTTGTTTTTAGATGTACAACCACCTAAAAAGGATAACAGAATACCATGGAGAAAGACAGAGGAAAACGAAGAGATGAGAAGGCTTAGACGTCAACGGTCACGACCACAGATAGAGGCCCAGGCCCTCGTAGCGATTACGGAGGAGGAACGGAGAAAGTTGCCCGACATTAAGGTTACGAGTACGAGTGAAAAGGAGACGAGGCCGGACCGGACCGACCGGGCCGAGATCGACTCGGACAACATCGAAACGCCGCCGGCGCTAAGAAAACACTTTACCCCGGCCCCGGAGAAGGAACCGTGTCGTAAGTTCCAACCGTTGACACCCACCAAATCCAACCTGAGCGACAAGGCCTCTGCCGAAATGAGAGACCTATGTCAGGAGATTTTGGGAGACGGACAGTTTGATAGGTTTTCGGCGGCGCGAAGAACGCGACGTTTCAAACGAAGCCCCGAAGTGAGCTCGCCTGACGACGAAAAGAAAGTCGTCGAGACCCCGAAGGAATTGGTCGCGGAAACTCAAGTAATCCGACCGTCGATGCTTGAAGTCCAGGCGTCTTACGCAGTCGATTCCTCGAAAGAAGTCGCGAAGCCCATCGAAGAGGCCGTCAAGCACGACAAGGAGAACAGACTGAAACGTTGGCAAGACAGATTGAAAACCCAAAGCACCGACAAAACGCCGACCAAAGAAACAAAAACCCTCCCGTACTCGAGAACAAGGCGACAGACGTCGATCAACCAGGAGGACGTCCAAAAAGCGATAAGAGAACTAAAGTCGCCGACGGAGACGCCGACCGGGGTGTGGTCGAGGAGCGGGTACAGGAAGTCGATGAGCGCCAAAGTAGAGCGCGCGCCGGCACCGCCGCCCGCCGACAGTACCGCGTCCCAGCGGATACCTAAAGTCAAGAGCGAGCACGAACTCAACGACGAGGGCTTCGAGGAAACTCAGAGCCTAAACTCGGAGAGTGCTTCGCAGGGCGCCTCCTCGGGGTGCAACATCGACTGCGAGTCTCCAATACCCAAGGTAGTGAAGACTGTCGGAGTTCCAAAGAAAGTCCCCACCAAAGAGACCAAGCCGCCGCTGCGGACGGCCGTGGAACCCAAACGGGGCTTCGCGAAACGTGGCAGTTCATTGAGAGTGGAGAGATCGACGTCGCGGGCGTCGCTGCGCAGCTCGAGAAGCTCCCTCAACAGCTCGGCCTCGGTGGCGACCGTGAAGAGGGCGTCTCCCGCACCGCCCGCGCCCGTGAAGGTCGCGCCCAGGCCCGTGCCGAAGCCGGCGCCGCGCACGCCCGCCTCGCGCTCCTCGTCCAGCGGCAGCTCGGTGGGCGCGGCCAGGCCCCCCGTCAAGATCGTGCCCCGGACGTCGGGCTTCATGAGGCCCACGGCGGCCTCCAAGGGGAGAGGGGCTCCCGGAGTGACGTCACAACCCAGTGTCAGGGCCAGTGTCAAGTGAACCAAATGCAACTTTGTACAGGAACATTCTTGTTACTAATAAAGTGTATGAAAGAAGTCAGAAAGTATTAAAGAAAAAATATTAACCGTTAAATTTAAAAAAATATTATTGAAATCTTCAGATAAAGGTGCTAGTAGAATCTCAAAGTCAAACTAATTAATCTGAAGCTTTCAATGACTGATTTACTTTAATATTAAGTAAAATGGAATAGATCTGTTATTTTAGAATCAAGTATTTAAAAAAAAAACATTATAATTATGTACAAACGATTGGCCCGTACCGTACGCTATTTATATTGCTAAGAATATCATTGATTTAAAGAAATGAGCTTTATACGTTTTTAAATTATTGTGCCACGATTATGTACGGGTAAACTTTTTACTAACGATAAATAAATATATTCCAAGAAGTTTAGGATAAAATGTGCTATTTTTACAAACAAAACCAAACATCTGATTGTAGCATTTAACTTCTTTTATAAATTTTAAATGTTTTTTAGCACGTCTTCAAAATATTGTTAAAATTCATAAAATCCTACATTAATTACTTTTTATGATCTGATGTCATACATGTAATAGTCATTTTACATTGTTTTATATAATTCGTAATCAAATGTCTCGTCACAAATAACGTAGGTCGCATGTTAAAGTATCTATAAATGTAAGTTTTAACACAAATCTCTTGTTGTATGTGTTTATTTACTAAACAAAATACAATACAATTTTATACTACACAAGATTGTCGTTTTACTTTTACATTTTTCAATAAAAAAACATAATTTATATGCATTTTTCCTCACTTTCTATTTTCACTGAAATTTTACAAGAAAAGAGAATTAAAATAAGTATTAATAAATTCTTCATCATTACTCAATAATCACAGTGAATAAATAACACATCGTAGAAGTAAAAGCTCAGAGCAGGTCACCGTCAACCAGTTCCTGCACCAGGTCCGTCATCTTCTTCCTGCAGGCCGCATTAGAGGTCCACACCGGCTTCACACACTCGCGCGATGAGCAGACCTCGCTCTCCTGGAAATTATATCTTTCTGTCTGTGGTCTTCTGCCTAAAAATACTTCTAAACATGATATCTGGAACTTACTTTAGTCTGATAAAGGTTCGGAGCTTCGTCACTGTCGCAGGTCATGATGGGATACATATCCAGTGCGATGCCCAGACCGAAAGGGCTGCAACGTCTGAACTCATCCTGTAACCTGACAAAGTAATTTAATTATTGGAGCAGTGTTCCCAAAAACGAATTATTCACCTTATAGAAAATAATTTCGTTTGTCGTCTATAGATAGCGCTGTAACAAACGAACTAATATTTTTTACTAGATGGCGCAGCAGAAAGTACCAATTATTGGAACTAGATGGCGTTATAATAAAGTACTGACATTTCGAATAAGGCATCCCTGTTCAGGGTGGTATGGAAGGCGGAGTGGTCGTCGCTCATCTCCACGAGGCGCGCGTGCAGCTCGTCCGCGTAGTACTCGAGCAGCGAGGGCAGGTGCGCGGCGCGCTGCTCGCGGTCCAGGCACAGGTACATCACGTACACCAGGTCCAGTGTGGGAGACGCGTACCGCGCCAGCTGGAAGTCCACTATGAACATCTGGAAGATGATGAGAAAGTTGTAGAAAATATCGGAAGAAGTAAAATTTAGCCTCTCATATGTCACAGTTACCGAATCATATTCGTAATTGTTTCTCTTATTACGGGTGGTGAGTAACCTACAGTTCTGCATGACAAATACCTCAGCAATATCCCCATTTACAAATCGAAACAGCAGATTATTGGTCCAGCAGTCCCCGTGGCAGATGACAGCGAGGGGCTCCCGCGGCGCCGCCAGTTCCATCATGGTCTGGAAGAAGGTCTCCTCGCTTCCGAACTCTCGGAACTTCTCTAAATACAACTCCTTGTCTGCAGAATCCCGCAGTTCCTCCTCCACCATGGCTATTGCGTTCTGAATTGCCTCTGTATAGTAGCTTCTGTAGTAGTCCACGTTTTCCGGTACGAAGAATACTGGTAAAGATATTCAAAATTATAATGGGGAAAAATGTCAGTAGCATGACTATTGATTCTGAGGACCTATTGCTGTAATAACACAGCTCACTTACCTTCTGATATACCATCCTGTATGTTCAATAATTCGTAAAAACCTTCAGGATTATGGCATTTCATCGCCATCGACAGCGCGTGGAAATGGGATAGATGTTTTAGAACGAAATAGCATTGCTCAATTGTCAATCCTTGTCTGCGATCTGGCATTACGAACCCAAGTTGTTTCAGGTCTTTTAGGATTACCAGATCATTCTGAGCTAGATAGCATTTTGGTATAGATTTAAACGGATGGGTAACCTTGTCCCACTGCGATTGGAACTTGGCTAACGCAGGCCAGATTTTATTATAAAATGCCACTTCGTTACAAAACAGCTCGTCACTTTTGAACGCTTCTCTCCTCAAAACACTCTCTGGTAGACATTTGTAGATTATGGAACCTTCCCATGTTTCAGATTCGTCTTCCTTCTTTTTAATACCTTTTAGAGATATTCGGTAAACCATCGAAGTGTAGTTATCCCCTCTTTTTGTCCCTGGCGCCCCCTACAATAAAAAGCGGTTAGAGTAAATATATTTTTAAAGTAAAGCAACAATCATCTCAATGACTATCTCCTTACCTCGAATTCTTGAATGTCTACATCTGGATGGTCGTCTTTCAGGAGATCTTGTAGGAATTCAAGTGTAATCGTACCCATGGCTGGTCAACGACAGGTGCAGAGGTACCGAGGACTTCGACTGAAAGACCTGGGACCGGCTCACGGCGGGAATGCATTACCAGCTCTTATTATCGGCAATTGATACAACGTGTGACCAAGCTTGTGCCCAGGCTTCGGATAAAATACATTCCAGTGTTTCAACCTTGAATCTGACGGATGTGTGGTTCTTAATTCTCATAGTATTAAATATTATTGTTTGAAATTGATATGATAGCCATTTTTAAGCCTTATACACAATTGCATCACTGTGTGCTGTCGCAACCTTACTTTATCTTAATTCTTCATGGATCAGACTAGACCATTCATCCAACTGAGTGATCCTTACCTGATGATATTGGTACAAAGTTTTATAATAATAAATAAATATATATCCTAAAACAACGGAAAATGTTGGGCCGCGTATGCCGGGGAAGCATTATTGAATTGCAGCGGTGTGGGGTCGCACTGATTGAATAATGACCCCCCAACTAATGACGACGTCAATGGGTTTGTTCTTCCCACTTGCGTAACATTTAGTACCAGTGTATTTCTTTTTTATAAAATAGCTATTAACGGTTTAGCTATAAGACAGTAGATTAGGTAGATTACTGCACCCAATCGCAACAATATCCCATTTAATTTTATTTATACTACAGATCCCCCAAAAGTTAATGGAAACTTTTGGGAAAAATATAAATCTGGCTTGCATTAACGTTAATCGATTAAATTCACACAAATATTTCACAAGAAGCAATCGATTTAGGCCGATTTCCGGACGTATGTACGGAAATGTCACTATAGCTTTCAAACATTCCCTCCATCTGCGAAGTACGTTCAGAAACTATTTATTCAAACTCTGTTAAAAGGTGTAAAAATGTGTCTAACTTTTGGTATAAATATTTTTTACACTTTAATTACGCTTTACACTAATACAACTAATGATTTTCAAAACACGTTTGTTTTTTAACATAAAATATAGTGCTTATTATTTTATCATTTGACAATATTAGGTTTTTGAGCGGGTGTCTTATGTTTCATAAAAGTGTTATGTCAAAATTGACAGAATTCAGCTGAGCGAACGGTTAAGAAGTGATTGTGTGAATTGATTTTTTTCTTACTTAAAAAGCAATTTTATTCTTATCAGAATATTGCGCAGTTTATATAGAATCATTTTTGTATAAGATAGTGTAATTTAAATAATTTAAAGATGCCTGTAGATCAAATACAATACTCGGAAAGATACAGCGATGACGTTTATGAGTATCGGTGAGAACGTTTTCAATTATATTTTTCTGCTTTTTTATTTATATCTAATGTATTTTATTTTTAATCAACGATTTTCGCTATTTTTGGTAGAACGATCATTTAGTTTTCAATGACTCTGTTAGAATTTTCAAAAGATATTCATCAATTTATTGTAAGCATATGTTTAATGACGTTGGGTGCAGCTATCGCGTGATGTTTAAGTCTATTTATACTTTTAATCCTCTATATTTAACAGTTAGCTATTTAAAAATAAGTTCAAACTGAAAAGAGCACAAAATTTTTAAAGCTCTTAATATGTTACAGTTTTCACTTTAAAATTAATCTGTAAAAAATATTTAACATTTTTTTTATTTAAAAACAACCATAAGCCTAAGTATTATTTTTAAATATCTATTTACACAGTTTCTCCTAAGATTACACAATATCATTGTAATTGCATAAACATTTCATCAGCTATCTGAGAAATAAATGAGTATATTTAATTGCTTTAAAAGTAATTTCGAGTTTTTTTTTAATTCTTTATTTTAAGCA
>QDHC01002134.1:386225-398562 GCA_013186455.1 Papilio dardanus tibullus
GCGTTATCGCGGCCATTGACAGCTGTTTGTGGTGAGTCAGATTGTGAACTGGTAAGGTTTCACCTCGGCTTTGTTCCTTCAAACTGAGTATCCTTTTACTTTGGAAGTTTCTAAAGTTACCTATACAATATCCTCTAAGTTTAAGTTTAATCAATACTGATATTATTAAAGAGACTGTATTTTTGTTTATATTGAAATAACTCGAGAACTATTGTGTCGATTTCAAAAAAATTTTCGCCATTAGAAAGCTACAGTATCCTCGAGTAACATGAGCTATATTTTTTATATCTACTGAGATAAAGTCGCGAACAACAGCTAGTTAATTAATAAAAAGAAGCATTTTAAGCACAACAAAGAAACAAAGAAATAACGCTTCTATGATCTAACATTGTTCTATCAACTTTTAATCTACACAAAAACTTTGTTGCTAAAACAAATCTGTTATTTATACTAATAATTATTTCTTATTGTCATAGACTAGCCTATGGAATATTATCTATCTAACCTACATAATAACTATGAGAGTAGGATGAAATTGCGAAAGTGATTGTTGTAACATCGTCGTTTAATTGCGCTATAAACTGAGGCTCGCTGTCGTTTGCGGCAGATAACATTAATGCCTGCCTACGATAGCTTACAATGTTGTTACAATTTTGATATCATTTCTTAATAAAAGTAACTTAAAAACAGTAGAAATTTATTTGTTATTCGTTGACTTTTGGCTAGAATAACCTCCTTCTGTTGGAAGTCGGTTAAAATCAGATGTAGGTACGTCGGTGCAAATGGTATAAGTCTAAGAACAAAACAGTAAGAACAAGTTTGTTCTGTATTTTGGAATACATTTTATGAATGTACCACTACCAAAAGTAGAAATTACAACAGTAATAACGCTGATTCTAGTTTCAGAATAACGGTATATGTTTAATTGACACTAAAAAGTACCAAAGCGTCGATTTATTGAGATAAATCAATCAAGATGTGCCTCAAGCACTTATTACACAATTCTGAGTTCAAAGTATCCAATGTAAATAAGAGTTTTTTTCCGCTTCGGTATAGCGCATTACGGAAGCAAAATATCATTCGACAGGTTAAAAATATCTCTATATGTTTACAGTGTGTACAGTTTTCTAAACATTCGCACATACCGGGGTTTCGATTCATTCCACTTTGTAAACAGGGGCTAATCACGAAATGAGAGAAAATAATCGTAACGTCAGCGATATATGTACGGGATTTTGTTGATAGTGCTCGGTAGGGGCGCTAAGCAAATCTAAGCCAGCATTCACACGTGCGCTTTTTCTCTCGTCATTACGTATAGTGTTAAATCAACCTTGTTTGCTTTGTCCAGTACCCAAAATGCAACGCTTGGGAGTGTGATTTAAAAGTGCCTCTGTCAGGTACATGGAAATGCATTTGTTCTATGTCAACGCTTTTTCAACGCCTGCGTCGGCGCTTTTTTATCGCTCTCCCTCATTAAGAATGCTGTAAAATCATCCTTGGTTCTTGCCTGCAACCCTGCGCGCGATAAAATGCATTTGTTCTACGTATTTATATTAAGGCTTTTTAACGCACGTCGAAAAAGCGGCCGTGCGTATAGCCTAATACAAACTTTGTCGATGTTCACGAATCCTTTCTCACTTTTCGTGATAGGCTACAGATTACCGTTACTCTAGTCTCGTATGTTTACCTGTAACAAAAAAAATAACGTATTAATTTAACTGTTAATTCAACGGATGCTGGAATTAAACCGGTTCCATGGAATTCGCTTAAATGATTTAACATGTCGACAGTGGGATATGTGGACAGAGCTAGACTATCGGAATAATAACGGTTACAATTAACGGTTACAAATATTGGTTATTAGGTTGTGAGACCAAGATTTTTTTGTTTTATACATGCGAGATAAAACTTGTTCGCTTAATTTATTAATTAAATCAATTAAAATTGACTGCTTTTATGATAATTAAATTGTGTGTTGTGAAATACAGTTTTTTTAGTTAATTAAATGATTGTTATTTTTAAGCTATTGAAATAAATATCAAGGTACACACTTGCGCTTTTTAAACGCGCGTTAAGAACCATTGAACTAGAACAAACGTTTGTTCTTTTAGGTAGGCGACGCTTTTTTATCGCTCACTGTTGCATTTTGAACGCCGATGAACGGTGCAAAAATGATTCTAAAAGTCCGTATAAGCAAGAGCGTTAACGCGCCAACGTCGTGCGTTAAAAAACCCGCGTGCAAATTCACAGTACCTAATATATACTGAGAATAAACTTGATAAGACTTACTTAAGGTAAACTTGTTACATGAATTTTCTTCACATGATATCAACTAAGAGATTACGTACCTACTTTCATTTTTAACGAGCTCTTAAATGGAAAGTGCACCTTCGATGACCACTGCTTATCGCCTGTCAATTTGTACACGTTTTTATATAAGTAGGCTTTCAGCGAAGGCTGTATCACTAATTAAATCCGCTTTACAGTTCCTTTAATTGATTTTTAAAGCACTTTAAAATATCGACAGGTTTTTATTGAATTTAAATAAGGTGTCGGTTGATTGGCTGTTTTTGCTCTATTGATTGAAGCAAAAATGAATTTCTAAGCAAAATACTTTAAAGCCCCAATAGCCTAATGATAGACACTAAAGCCTTGTTCGCATTAGGATAGTATTTTAGTCGAGTAACAAGTAGCAAGTATCCGAACAAAGATTTACTAATCTACTCTTCTAAAATATAGCTGTTCAAACACGTTTAACACTAAATCACTTCCTACTTGACTAAAATACTATCCTAGTGTGTAAGGCATTAGGTATTCGGCGACATGTTTTTGTAAGTTCGAATCCCGCAATACGACTATAGAGAACCACATCCTAAAATACGCCTAGAGCTGGGAAGAGTTAACCATTTAAAATTTACACTAATAATTAAAAAAAAACTAATATTTTTATTAAATCTGTACAATGAGGAAGCGAAGCCTTTGTCTCATTGAAATGTGTCACCATTTACGTCCGTCATCAAATAACAAGAAGGTGAATGAACTGTTTATCTCGATTTGCACAAAAACTGACAAACATACATTAGAAATGAAATAATGACAGACTGGTCAAGACCCGGGTAGCCACCCAGGGAAATTAATTTCTCTGAGGGTATATAACCTAGCATACTTCATTTCGTCACACCAACTAAGCCCCTGCGTACACGATACGTAATTCTGCAATTTTACAGTAAGCGATACAACTCACACGCGTCGCCGACGTATTAAATAGTATGACAAAAATAGTATATTATGCATTGCTTCGTGTACGTAGAGCCTTAAAGTCCGCGTCAACGTTGTGATCTAATGACATAACGAGACTAGCGCCGAGATTTCGATGTCAAGGTGCTAGGTTTGAATTTACAATGAGTATACAGAAATGTACTGGTGACTCCGTTATCTTGTTCTTATTTAAATAATTCCATTTGACTATTAATAAGGATCAAATATCGAAAATAGATAGCTGTCGTGTCTATTAATATTATATTGAAAATTGATATTGTATTATTTGATAATTCAACTTAGAATAATTTATAAATTGTTTAAACAAAAGAACTTCTATCCTTTATGAACTCTGTGGTTAAAAGCTATAAAATCATTCAAACAACAGGACCACAGAGCAGTTACAGTTCAGAGACTGCAGTGCACAGAGCAGACGATCAGCAGACACATCGCCGATGCGATTCTGAAAATTGCAGGGAATTACTTTCACACGACTGCATAGTGCGTGGTCCAAGTTGAAAACGATTTGATAGGAAGTAAAGTCAATTATTGTTTCTCGTTTCTAAGGTAAAAATGTTATATTACGAGTAACTACTAATATAATTAGTTTACATATACCACGGGATTTTGAAAAAAAAATCCTATTCCGCTTTATTCCAAAACGAGAATTGTTACAGTTGTACTTTCTACGTTTGGTACTGGTACATTCATTAAATTTATTCTAAAATACAGAACACCCTTGTTCCTGGTACTTCTTATGATACATAATTTGGTCCAATAAGACTCCTGGTCTAACTTATTTAGTTCCGAGTGTCCTCCAGTATAGTATAATCGACAATTGATCGGTCCTCGTTTATCGCAGTACTTTTTTTTCGGAATAAGTGGGATTGAGTTTTAATATTTATTTGATTCGCTAATTTCTCTTGCGCCAAACATATACAGTGGATTCATACAAAAATAAAATAAAATGCAATGATGGCCTCAAACATCGCGTGAGTGGGGACTTTAAAAATAAATAACGAATGTTAAAAAGAGTCAACACTCGATTTAGTATTTATAGAGTATTTTAAGATAATTCTACAATCAATTTACATGCGGATGCTATCCAAATATAAATGGTGGCCATTTTATTCATTAATGAATATTGATTTTATTTGATATGTGGAATAAATAACAATAAATTAAATAAAAAGATAGATAGAAGAGATATAGAAAGGCTAGAAGCATTTGAGATGTGGTGGTGGCGAAGGATGGAAAAGATCAGTTGGACGGAAGAGGTCACAAATCAGGAGGTGCTAGAGAGAGTAAAAGAAGAGAAGACTATTTTAAAAACAATAGAGAATAGAAGAGGAAAGATGTTAGAGCATCTGATACGACACGACGACCTGATAACTACAATTATAGAAGGCAAAGTAAAAGGAAAGAGAAAGAGAAAACGACCGAGGGCGAGTTGTATAGACCAAATAAAAAAGAAAGTGGACGTCGTGTCGTATCAGAAGGTCAAGATGTTGGCACATGACAGAGAGAGTTGGAAGGGACTCCACCGACAAGGTTAAAGATCTTAAATTGATGAAGAAGAAGAAATTAAATAAACCATTTACATGTATTTGTTCACAATTAACTAAAGAACCCGTGCATCGTCATAACTATAATCTGCAATTATTATTTGTTACGCATTATGTTCATTACTTTAATCGTTTAAGTTTAAAATGATGTTTCAAACAACTACAACATAACTCACGCCTGTAACCCAAAAGAGTAGGCAGAGACAACGGACCTCCATTTGGCACGATCCTGACACACCTCTCTCGCTTCTTCTACATTCATACATCTACGCATATACGACGGTTACGCGTGCTCTTAATACCGACCTTCTTGAGTAATTCCTCAATTTGGCCGGAATGAAAATGTTTCAATTACTAACAAAACGCGCAAATAGACTAAATGATTTCCCTTTTCTTTATAACGAATTTTAAACAATTTAACAGACCACGGAGCTACTGAATAACATCCAGTAAACAAAACATGAAAGATTTTTTATACGAATCGACTACACGAAGAAACTATCCGCAGACCATCAAACAAATAATTCCGGAATTTAAACAGCACTGATGAAAGCAAACAGAGGGAATGAAAGCAAATGTTTATCGGGAACTGCAAAGTTGGGCACTGGCAGCGCGGAACATCTGAGCAAACCCGACGACTGATTAATACCCCCGTAGGATAAACCCCCATAGATATGAATCAACCAAAATATTCAAAATTAGAATTTAAACTTCATAAATGTAATGTTTTTTTAACTTTCACAGGTCCAAGAACTTAATGGCTAATACAAATTTAAAAAGTTGTAATTTTCTTTCTTGTTATTTTTTAAAATAAAGTAAAATAGCTATTTGCATATTAAGACTGCTGATTAAAATAAAAAAAGAAACTTAACAGCGAAAGGAAATTAACTTTTTACAAAATTATCTTAAGAAGCCCAAACACGTGATGTAATCGACCTGATACTTAATATGACCATAAACTAAAATTTTGTTAGGACTTTCCCGTTTTACTTAGCGAAATTTTAGACTACAATCAACTGTAGTAAAAAAGATCAATTTTAGAAGGCAAATAAAATTCAGAATAAAAGCGTTGTGTTGTTTATATTAAGAAAGAATTTAATTACATTTTAATCTGTAGTATTATTTCAGAAATTAGAACTCTACTCTTTTATTCATAATTTTACTAAAAAATAACTCTATTTCAAACAAACTTATAAAAAATCGTGTCAAAAGCTACGCAATATTTCCCCAATTTATTCCTATATCAAACGTCACCCTATTCGTAGTGGTCGCGGGTTGAATTTCGTCCAGACTTGTCTTAATTATAAAAAAGATAAAAAACAAGTCAACGATTCTGCAAAAAAACAGGTTTGGTGAACACATTGCACAGGATTTGGACCAGATTGTTCATCGTTATGTAGGGTTACCATAATATGGGATACAAGTTAATTAATTTAATTTAAGAATTTACAAAGCTTTATAAAATTATCTACGCAGTGGTTCATACTACCTACAAGAATATCTTAAGTTACATTCTCAACCAAAATAAAGCTTGATAGGAGAAATTAATTTTATAACATGTAGGTTAATAATATGTTATAAAATTGCTCTATTGTGTCGGAGGCCAAGACCCACTTTAGGTCGCTGCGCCAGCGGAGTAAGTAAGGTTAACAATGTTGAATTGCAGTTCTGCAGTCCAACTTCGTTTCTAACATGAACTACACAAGTCAAACATCCGCGAACCAATTCACTGTTATTGAAATATGAAGCATTAACAAACGAAGAGAACTCGAAAGTTTCGCTAATTGAAAACGTGTGAGCAGAATGCAAATTGGGTGAAATAACGTTAAATGTCTCAATTATCCCATTTATTATGGATACCACGTTCTACCCGTTTGCCATTTTATGACTATTGGACTGGAATTAAATTACATGTGAAGAGTTCGTACAGATATTGATTATTAAAGAGAAGAAATCGTCTTTATGTTAACACAAAAATACACTAATGTAAACTAGTAGTCTTTAAACTGTAGTCTTTAAATTATTTTGGAGTCCAGGAGTTCCAGGATGTGCTGGAGTTTTCAAGTTTATTCATTACAAACATAATCAAATCCTCCCTCTACATTTGACACAAAATACAATATCTCTGTGGTTACCTTTTCTTCTTCCTCGAGTGCTCGTATGAGTTCATAGTACAGCAGTTCAGCCTCCCTGGAGACCTGCACTTTTAGTTCACAGCTGTGCCGCGAGATGTCGCACGGGAGTTCAGTTTGTAAATGCATTCTGATTATAGTTCACACAAACACTACACTAATTGAGTCACCTTGTTCATATTTTTATTTGGTATTTTGCATTGTTTATGTTATGGTAACACTTTATTACACTGGCAGTTATAGCGCAATTTTAACCTGAATCTGATTAAGACAAAAAAAATGCATTTATTTAGTTAAAAATAAATACAATAACATGCTATGAAATCTCCTTAATTAGTGAAATGTTATACGCAATTGTATTTACTTCATTTCCTAACTTTCATTACAACCTTTTTGTTTTTAATCGTCACGTAGTCGACTAATTTTTAAATAACAACGTGGCATATCGTGTTCTGCTGAGTGAGCAAGTCTCTATTTATAAATACATTTTGCGCAACTTAAGGCAATTCATGAAGTGTGGACATGAATTTATTAACCACAAAAACTATCTTGGTGGGCTTCCTTCCCGGGATTAACCATGTAGTGTGATAATTTACTTTATAGACTTCAATCGTGGGAGCTTTTTAGATATTCATAATACGCTAGATTTTGTTGTGAATAATTCTAATCAGTATTTCATATGTGAGTATTCTGTGTGCAGTCAATTTAAGGAGCAATATTGTTGTATTAGGGAACCGGCGCACGCGCAACATTTAGCAATACCGCGCGCCTCATTTGAATCAGAGCACATTGACCCTTCATTTTTGAAGGTCCGTGACAGTCGAATACCGAATAGGTATTAGAAATTTTAATTGAATTTTGTCACATTTGGGTAACATTTAAAAAAAATGTAAATTTAAAAGGAACCTGGGACCAAGTACTTTTCGATTGGCGATATCGCTGATGGAATCGTCAAAAATGTATGGTACTGACATTGACATTTGATAAGTTATGTGCTTGTGACGTGTGAGGTATCCACCGTCATTGTTGGATTCATATATTTTTGACGTTCGCTACAGAATCGCTTCGTAGGGAATTTACTGTGGGTAACCCCCTAGATCTTGTTTTCTGGCTTGCGTAATAAACAGTAAAAAATCTTTGTAATAATACATTAAAATTCAGTTTTGCTAAAATGACGTAACCTGGGTTTCGATTTGTTCACGCAATGGGAATATTAAAATATTCAAAAAAGAAAACGATTGTTTCTTATAAGAATTTGAATCCAGCTTAAAATTCCTTTAACGTGTCAACTCGGAACATTATGAATCATACGCCGAAGCATCTTGTCGCCTGTCACTTGTCGCCTGTTAGTTGTCACTTGTCGCCTCACAATGTTCCAGGTTCATAACCTGTATCGTAAACAAATTCGACATCCTTCACACGCTCGTCCTGAGTTATGGCGGGAAAGTCTTTTGTTTTTTTCGAGCTTGTAATAAAAACAAAAACGAATCGTCTCTCGTTAGGGCAAGGACTAACACTGGTGTGACAATATAATATTGTTTGACACGAAAACTCCTAAATACTCTTCAGTGGAGATTGAGGTATTCATAGTCTTTGCTGGCATACTGGCCACCGAGACATTTGCCTTTTAGAAATGAGAAAAATATAGATGAAAAAACAATAGAGAGTCACGCGGGAAGTCGAAGAGTTAACAACGAAATGTAGTTGCGATTATTATTATGTTTACGTAAATATGTTTAAAGTATAAGACTAAGTTAAATCCATGCTGTAGTACGGTCAGTCACTTCAAAACACAAGTAAAGCCATCTAATTTTATTACACTGACATTAAATTCAAGTTGAACCTGCTATAACGGTAAGTATTCACGCAGAACGTAAATCAGACGGTTTATTATGGCAACACAAACAAAACTAGCAAGATTTAGCGAAGGTAAGCCGCGCTTAGACCTATCTGCGCATCTTTGGCGAGTATCCAATACATCTAACTAACTCTCACATTTCTCTTTAGAAGGTAAGGAATAAGTTGTCTACACTAATATTATAGAGAAAAATATTTCTATTTTTGTATGTAACGAAATAACTCAAGAACTACTATACCGATTTAAAAAAATCTTTCACCATTAGAAAGCTACATTATCCCCGAGTAGCATAGTCTATTCTTTTTTAATCCACGAGGACGAAGTCGCGAAAAATGCTGGTAATTAATATAAGTATACTGGGATTTTTCACTATTAGAGGCAAACTGCGGTCACAAACATATCGAAAATAAAGTCGTCTAGTGAATCGCGTTTACTTTTCTGGCGCTCTAGTATACCGAATTCTATATGAAGTCACGTATTTATTACTATTTTTTTTTTTCGATTTCTTACACTTTTTTATACAAATGAAATATAGATATGTCTATATGTATCTAAATTGTCAGGATATTTGTGGTAGAGGCGTCGTCGAGGCGAGCGCGGCGATGCGCTGCTCTTTTTGGCATACCAACAGTCGGGAGCCTCACTTTAATTAGATCGTCCTGATCCTATACTTCAGCAAGTTAGTGATCTCTGGCATCCCTGATTTAATTTTTTAACACTAGGTTTTACCTGCGACTTTTGTCTACACGCGGAATTAATAAGAACCATAGTAAGTAGGCTATGTTCTTTTCCGGACTATGGTTTTGGACTTACGTAATAGCCATCCGATACTTTTGCATTTACAACTGACTGTGTAATATTCACAATAACTTAATTAAGCATAGATAAGTAATTAAGTACTTTAATTTTACTTTTTACTAAAGCAAACTTTTTGTCACTTTTTTATCTCCTATTCCGAAGATTAAGGGTAGGCAACGCATCTGTAATTGCAGATGTGTATGGGCAGCGGTCGCTTCGCTATTTCAGCGAGTCCAGGTATCCGCTTGCTCGTTTGCCAAGTCATAACCAAAAACAAAACCATAACTTAAATGTTTATAGCTCCAATATAGTAACAAATATAGAAAAGCTTATACCAAAGTAACTGCCGGAAGGCGTTGCTTGTTTTGCGAGCAAAGCCGGGCGTCGTAAATAGTGTTTACTTGAGCCGAAGCTAGGTAGCGCAAATATACTTTACACGGGAACAGGAAGTGCGTCAATTCTGTTTATATTTTTTATTAATAGACGGAATGAATGGGACCGAGGAAGTAGCATGAATAAGATTGTAGCTTGGTCTTTGAGGTGGCACTTTGGTGCTTTTTGCATAGAAATAGATACATCCTTTGCAAAAAAGTATTTTAATACTAAAGGGTAAATATTAGACAATTCAATAAGCACTTATAAACGTATAATACGAGTCACTTTTACTTGCGTAGGCTCTGCGTTTTGCACAGAGATGTGTTATTTTAAAATTTTCACAAACATTGTAGAGCTGTTTATAAAACAGCATTGTCAGTAACATTTCAAACGTTTCTAAGCAACACTTCCCGACAGCCTGTAATTTAGCAAAGCGGCTCTGTTTAATCAGCAGAAAAACATTTTTAACTCCGTGAGTCAGGACTGGAAATAAGTAACTAGTGTAATGATACCCTCAAGCTGTAATAGACTTAATTAACTCGCAATTAGGTAGGAAATTGCGTGGAGGAAGTTCGTTAGGATCGTCCGAAGTTTGTTAAGGCGACGTGACTAATTGGCAATAGCGACGCGACAAATATATCTTGTTTGTTGTACATTGCTGCGTCCGCGGACGCCTTACGCAGAAACCGCTCTTTTTTAGAGTCAATGAATATTTATTTACTTCCGTAAAATTTCTTAGTTTTATAGTAGAGTTCCCCAAGAAAGTTAAAATACTCTACATTCAATTTTAAAAATAACGAACGTCTTTAGTAATATCAATAATTTTCAGTATCGCTGAACACAGACCTCCATGACACTAATGAAATAGTTATTAATAACTGGCCACTAAGTGTCAAGCTGATAAAAAACATAAAAAAGTAGTCAGAGTGCAAGTAATGTCTTCTTTATTAAGCCTGAGTGGCGTCGGGGGAGAAGCTTCGGTAATTAAGAGTGGAGAGGGTGCCGTTTTGTGGCGCTCCACCCGCTGCTCGCTCTCGCGATACTGTCTTTATTGCTGACAACGAAATAATGATTGCTACACAATTAAGTAATGTTATACTGCATAATGGGTTCGTTTGATTGACTTAGTTTACAAAATGATGAAAAAATAAAAATACAGACGACCCTGGATAAGCGAGACGAGGGACTAAGATTTGTCTAGCTTATAGAGGTTTCTCTTTAATCCGTTTATCTCGCTTATGGAGGTAGCTCGTCAGGAGCATAGAATGACTCTCGCTTATAGAGATGTCTCGTCTATCCATATTTCACCTGTACATAAAAACTATTGTGACAACTTATTTTTATTTTTTTTAAACAAAGAGTTAGCAAGATTGCAAATTCGCCTCAAATTAATTTAAAGTACATCATCATTTATTAATAGAATCTAATATAAAATAACGTTCCTAAAAAGCTATCAAAAGTGAAATATAATATTTCATTAAGGCCCCACTCCATCAAAGACGTCCCGTAGTCCGTTCCAAATGAGTCGAGGGCGAATTTTCAATTTGGTCCGCTTTGGAAATAGATTGTTCTCGGTAAACGGGCGGAAAGCGCGCGTTTGGCACCAGTCGAAATAAATCGGACGATATTTGAGACATGTACTAACTAGTGATGTTATTGGACGACGGACAATGTCGATGATATTTTATTTTTAGGAATTAATAAGAAATTATTTATGAACTGAACTTTAATATAGATTAACTTATGAAAGAGTAATTGATTGTTATGGAATAAATAAATAGAAAATTATATCTCTAATATTATCCGCGTAACATCATTAATCAGATTGTTTAGTAATCTAAGTAAATATTTTGTGTATGTTTGAGTTAGTATTTAGTTTAAAATAAATTCATTATAGAATATTAAAGTATTATATACTAAAACATTGTTAACAGTCCGGTGAATATTGCAAGTACCAAAAATCATCATCATTCATCATGTTTAAAGTATGCAAAAATATCGATAAATATTTCTCACGCTATCTAATTTACAAGCAGGCCAACACTATCGTTTGCTTTGTATGCGAGTGGCGAATGTACGCGGCGCTACGAGCGGGTAAAGTGGGCATGAATTGGCCACGTCCCATCTGCCAGCCGTCAGCAGTGGCAGTCGGCAGTCAGCAGTCGATCACGTCCCTGCTACCCTGCCCGTCAGCACTCGCACGTCGCCACTCGCGCATAAACTTGACATTATGTTCCCTAAGTGAGGTAAAGCTTTGACCCGAAATATTGCAAGCGAACTTGGATTTTTCTTAGGATTTTCTCAATCGATCTTTTACAAGTGCTATATTATTTGTAGTACGATGTTAGAAT
>QDHC01002134.1:398706-414364 GCA_013186455.1 Papilio dardanus tibullus
GACCGCTATTAAACGCGCGTTTAATAGTCTAGTGTGTACGATGCTGGCTGGAGATATAATCTATGAGTCAATAGGATCGCGATGTGTTAAATCGTTTTGTTAATTTAATGAACTACAATGTTTAACTGAGCCGTCACGACCGCTCTATGTATTATGCTGGTTTTATAATTGATAATGAAAAAGATTAAACTATTGTGAATCCTGCATTCATCTGTTATTCTATAGATTTCCTGTTCCGGTTAATTGTGTCACAAAAATAAATTAACTTTGTCGAGATTTAACTTAACATAGCATAAGTATGTACTATAATACAAAATATTAGATAAGTCCTGTTTTATCTATACTAATATTATAAAGGGAGAAACTATGTATTTATGATTTTTTGTATGTATTGAAATAACTCAAGAACTACAGGGCCGATTTCAAAAATTCTTTCACCATTAGAAAGCTACATTATCGCCGAGTAACATAGGCTGTATCTTTCCACGCGGACGAAGTCGCGCACAACAGCTAGTGTGTTTATAAATACTAGCTAGGTCTACAGATCGTAAATTCTATAGACATAGACTTTCACCGTTTAATCTAGGTAAGTAGAAAACGCGCCCCAATTCCATAGATCAAACAATAGTCCTTTCCCGTTTCTCTGAACGGGTTGGCGCACGCGACACCGCGGCCTTCCAGTGCGCGTCCGCATGACGGATTGAACCCGGGACTAGATGGCACTGAACCGTCCACGCTCTTTGTCCACTGTCAAGGTAAGATTACCACGTAGCTATTGTTCTACGATATTATACTAGGAAATCACAATGTTTCTACTAAAAGTTGTTTTGTTTTAATGCGCAGTTTGTACTGTATTTGTGATCAGTCTATTTCGGTATCTGACAGCTGGGAGAAATACGTTCCAGAACATTTGGCATATTAATCTAGTTATTTAAGTCATATTATAATTTTATGAAACATGGTGAAAAGTGTAGTTCGTTTTGATAAAAAGACATGGTAACTTAATTTTCGGATTTTAAGTTTAATGCGGTTACTTTGTTGCTTTCTTTACGCTAGTTAGATTGAAAACATGTTTTAATTCTAACGAAGTTATTGTAATTCAACAAGTGATGTAATTTCTATTACTAAATACTTGCGTAATCTGGTAACATATACTGTTTTGTCTATTGTGATTTAATGATTGTTATTTCTTTTGTTAACTTTTTAATTATTGTTTAATCGTTATAATGATAGCATCAAAGAGGTAATTAGCAAACTTTTTGTTTATAATATAACATTATGCGATTGATAGCAATGTTACAATTGAAATATTTTTCATAACATTGTTTCCACCAGACAGTATAACTATGACTTTTCATAAGGTTTGTTTATTATCCGCATATGAAAACAGAAAGAATAGTTCGCAATTTTTTTATATCCTTTGTTACGTTACGTACGTACTAATCTAAACTTTACATTAGTGTATATTTACATTGATAAAATAACTATTGTCAACATAATAGACACAGGTCATATGAGGTGTCGGTTTCCATGCATATAGTGTTACACAGGGTCAACACGACAGGACAACAATCCCTCACAAGTGCACTATGCATCAGCAACATTCGCGCAATGTCACATCCCTAGCCCGTACCGGTGTCGAAGCACATGAAATGACACCTTCACTTCACACGAACAAAAGCCTAAGCACGATATATTAAATTCATAGTATGCAAATTACACAAAAAGCCTATAAAAGCTTATCAATTTCATGTGAAAATAAAAATAAATCTTCTATGCCTTATTAAATATCCATTGCACTTTTAAATCACACACGTATAATATTTTTAATAGTTATTTTTGCAAACGAATTAATAATCGATATGTATTTCAATATGGCGGGCGAGCGCGCGGGCGCCTGTCAGCCGGCCGCCATGACACTGGCCGCGACATGCAAAGCTGCGCCCTGCGCTGCGCCGGCGCACGTATTTACATAATCATTATACTTGGTCCTGCCATGCGTCGTCTCACTGATAGGGTGGGGACGAAATCTATCGATGTTTTGTTACATTTATCGTTATTTAATAGAAAAATCAATTTAAGAACTTGGTTGCATTCGCTATTACAAATACAAAAGTTTCTTTTATGCTATAATACAAAATTGCCCTATTAAGAGTATTATTAAAGAAAACATGTCATCAGTAATGTTAGTGCCACATATCACGCAAAAATTTGAGTTTGCGCCACACGATAATATTTCGTATTTGCTCTGTGATCAACTGCTTGTACACACATAACGTTAGGCCAGAAAAACAATAATGTTTGTACAATATTGTTTTAACTGGAAATAGTCGTAACCCACATCTGGGTGGTTTCCGCTACGTGAGATTTATAAGCAGTGAAAAATAGATAAAAAATCAAGTTAACCTTTTTTAGATTATATTTAGAACGGAACAAAAGGAATGTGGAGCGAACAACATAAAGTTAACGGCATAAAGCTGGTCGTAAAATAAAGTTTATATCGTTAAAATATCGATATTTTAACGAGGGCATCCTTATCAGACGGTCCCAGACAAGCGCGGTGTTCTGCAATATTCACGAATACACCTTTCGCGTGCTTTTATAAGATTAAATAAATTATATCACGCCACATTACGGGTTATTGTGTTTACTATTATGTTATTTACGTGGTTTAATTTAGTGTTACTTAAATTGAATAATTTTCACCCTTAAATTAACTCAAAGGTGAGGATTTAGAACCGAAAGCTTTGGCTTTTTAAAGTCATGGGACGACCATTTATATCAACTTTTTATGCCTTCTTTTGCGAGACACTGTTTGGCCAATGATTTTTACCAACAAATATTAAATGCAGACTTTAATTACATATATGTTTTTTTACAAAGAATACTTTTCTAAGGGTTGGAAACGCAGACCGATATCTAGTTGCCTGTGCGTCACAATGTCACAATAATGTACTAAGTTGAAACTTTTATGTTGTGAAGGTTGACATCAATGTTTTGTTCCGATGTTGAAAGATTGTCGTAATTAAGTTTAAGTAGAGAAGCTTGTAGACAGTTAATTGCATCTATGGAGTCAGTGACCTGACGAGGGCGCGGCAGGAGGATATTGCAACTGATCACAATGCACACCTACAATGGGTTCGGCTCCCGGCTCGTGTGCAGTACACGTTGATATTATGAAATATAGAATTGAGTCATCACATTGGAACCTCGCCTCTTCTTGACTAAAGCATTTATCAAAACGTTGGTACCTACTTGCTTTCTGTTGCAAAAGGATGTGAGAAAGAGAACTAAGTAACTCAAATATTTATTACGCAGGCTCAGTTTCAGTCTGCGTAAAATGTCCGTTTAAGGTAATATTTTCATATCTGTCGCTGGTTCGATAAGATATTACGCAACAAGAACATGAATATTCATCCGGCGAATTGCGCAAAATGTAATCATAATAATGCAATAAAAACTCTTGCAGCCAATTGGATACGGCCATTATTTAAACAGACAGACAGACAAATATATCGTATTGCGGTGTACAACTCGCTTGTATAACGACAAGGGTTTACGAAAGGACTCAAAGGGTTTATGTTTTACACAGCATAAGCTTAATTTGCAGTCGGTACAATAATCGAATTTAAATAATGGCGATAATATTAAGATATACTACTCCAAAATCCACAACAAAAATACCAGACAGTACTAAGGATGGGATTTTTTTATTGATCGCCTTTGGTCATAGGATTGCCAAAAGATTGATAAATATAACAGCAAATTAAAAAGTCCGAACATCGACATCAGAGTTAGATTGGGAATGCAAATTGACAAGAGATTGGCTGAACCAATCGGACAACTGCGTCACGTTGCATAACATCGCGCCGGCGTTAAAGCCGATGGAATTTCACCGGCTGTAAGCTTAATAGCAGTGAATTTGGCAATCCATGTCCTTTCGACAAGCTCGGGACGTCCATAATGTGAGGACATAACGCGGTGATTGCCGCACTTGTCCGCAATATTTAATGATCGAAGTTGGTTACTTTGTGTCTGGAGCTTGTACTTAATGTATGAACAAGGCTATAATCTTGCTTGTTTCAGTTGCAGGATGTCCAGCAGTGACTATATAAGCATAAAATAAATTAAAATAAATACTTCAATGTAAAGAAATATATTTATACTCTTTAGTTACTTAAGTCTAAACATTATTTGATTGAGAAATCTTAACGAGAATTGACCCAATAAGAAAATCTAGTATACTTATGAAATTACTGAAGTATTGAACACCTACGCAGTTTAAACAAATGTCAGAAAATGTCAAATCGAATCACAAGACTCAATAGATATCTGGATCAAGTGTTATACTTGGGCAACCCCAACTAACCACATATTAGGGTTGCTTAATTATTTTCTTTGTTAAACCATGCAGCTTTTAAATGTTTATTAATTGCATCTAGATGGAAAAATTAATTGAAAAACTTTTACATCATAAAAATCTCATTAAAAACTATTAGCTTATATTTTTTGCTCAAAGTTAAACTATAAAACAAACTCCAGTAAGTTTAAGTTGGGAAAGTAGAGTTGCAGCGTCTTAAAACAACTGATGCTTAACAACAGCGCCCATATTAATTAATATACTTCGATGGAGTTTAAGTTTAAGTTAATCAGGCGCTCGGTTAAGTGAGGTCCGGTAACTTAGCGCGCTATTTAACTTGGCTGACAAAGAAAGAGCTGAGCTAATGGAGGCTGGATGATATATTGCAGCAAGTCTGGGAGCGTTGCTTACTTTGTTCATTTATTTGTTTGTTCCAGCTTTGTTTAAGTTATTTTAAGCGATTTCCTAAGTTATTGAGAACTTATGGTAGCGTGTAAATTTAATAGTTTAAACGTATAAGTAATTTTGCCTATTGTTTTAAAGTATTTTTTTGTTATACCAGTACAACAAGTTAGTTTATATTCATTAATCTATACTAATACTATAAAAAGAAAAGATTTATACATTTATATGTATTGAAATAACTCAAAAACTACTGAGCCGATTTCAAAAAATCATTCACCGATAGAAGGCTACATGGTCCCCGAGTAACACAGGCTATATTTTTTAACTCCGAGCGGACGAAATCACGAGCAATAACTTGATAACTTAATCAAGTGAATAGTTATTCAATAGTTAAATCAGTTGGATTTAACGTTACAGACCTTAATTAAAACTAAAACTCGCATTGAATTTAGTAGTCTGTTAAGTTTGAGTACGGGGTTTAAGTGAGAAGTGAAATTGAGTAAAGTTTTGTAAAGTTGTGAACAAACAAAACTGTAGAGTTTATTAGATTGTAAGATTTGTAAGTGTTCTTTGATGTTTGCGTGTTGGAGTCGAAGGGTTTCATTGTTATTAAGTTATGTAGAGGTGGGGTTAAAGTGTTTTACTATTGTATAAATCCGAACTAGTGTGCAGTCTTTATTACTAACAAAGATAAATATTTATATAGCGGTAAGCATTTATAAAATCAATAATTTATGTTTAGATAAGGATAACTTTGAATGTAAAGTTTGTCATAGTGTCCAGTTGCATCGAGTACGTATAGCTTTGGTAATTAAAACGCTGCCGGCAGAGGGCGCACGTGGCCTCCGATATACGGACCGAATTGGGTCAATCGTTGATTTGGAATTGTTGCAAGCTGATGACATTCGACGATCATTTAGGAGGCTATTTAAGGCAAATTTTGATTTGCTGTTTTTTTCATATGGGATATAAGTCTTTTAGTTCTTTATTAAATGATTCATAAGTGTTTTGTATAATGTGTAGTATTATAGTAAATAAAACTTAGTAAAAAGTAGCGAAAAATTGTGCATAAAAAATATTATGCAATTGTAAGGTTCCGGCTTTCAGTGCGGAATAAATGTCGAAATCCGCCTTCCCATTCAATGTAATACTTCAAAATTGAGTAAAAATGTATATTTCTCTTTCAGCGAAGCAAAAACTAAAGAATGGGTGGCGGCGGGCGAGCGCGGGGCGGAGCGCGCGGGGGGGGGAGAAATTAAATAAAATTGAGCTCAGTAACGAGGCAAAGCCGTAGCTCGCTATTTAATTATGAATTTATGAGCAGCGGGCAAAATGCAAAGCTAGGCGGCAGCGGACACAAGCACAAGCGGTAGCGAGTAACCCTGTGAAACACATTTTTTCACACATTACATTTTTACTAAGTAAGTATAGTTTTTGACACGTATTAGAACTATAAAACAAATGTGAAAAGTCTTAATGACGGATAGAGAAGCAACAAAAAAATGAAAGCACACAAAGAATTAAATAAATTGTGAATATAACCTACCCATTTCAACATAAAAAAGAAAGACTACTTTTCATTAAAGTCACTTCTACTAGCAGAGAAGTATACGATTACTGAACAAGAATTAAGTTAAGTTAAACGCTGTTCTATGTAATGTAGCCGCATCCTAACTTAGTTGCAACTTCCCTCAGTTTCTGGTTAATTAAGACAGTGTTTTGAGTGGCACTTACAGCGGACTAAATAAATAATGGAGCGCCGTCGTGAGGACGGGATTTTGACAGATGCATTATATAACACAATTACTTACTGGCTAAGTTCATATTTAATATAATGCTGGTAACCCTGATTTGTAAAAGATATTCACCATAATTTACTATGATATAATAAAAATTAAAACAATAATGTATCTTATTGAAAGGTATGTAAAATATATGGTTTGGTCGACTATTCAGTTACTCCTTTATAAATTGAAGTTACCACATGTGCTGCAAAAAAATATTTAAATTTAAAATAATTGAAGATGGTCACATGAAAATAAGGTTATTTAAGTTACGCAAAATCTTGATTACATCAAGTTGTCGAAAGCTTACAAAGTAATTATCGATTTAATTTCGTTACAGAATGCGTAATGCATCTTGTAATACACTTAACACGAGATACAATCGTGAATTAATTTTTGTAAAACAACTTGTTATTGGATTCTGTAATAACTTTTACGTAACCTCACTTAAGTTGTAACTTGTTACCCTAAATAAGAATGAATTATTAAAACTTAATCCCTTTTTGGTATACTACAAGTAATTGCATACAATATTATGTTAATTTGAGATTTCGTTACATCAACTAAAGGAAAACATTTAAAGGGCATTTTGAGGATAGAACATAATTTAGTAAAAAATGGTCTACTGTATGCAGATTTTTATTGATTATTGTATTTAAAACAGTAAAAAAACCTAATATAATTATGAAGATAGCGGAATTGTCCTTTTACTTCTACAATAATAAAAACGCTTTCCTATACAATAATTCCCTTTATAACTATAGAATCGTGTAATAAATCCGTCACCAATTAAAACTCTTGTATTGCATTGATAGTCCGCAGTACACAATGGCCCCATTCCCGGAACGTCGGCACATAATTCTCAACCTCATTTCAATACACAAGTCCCGGCAATAAGGACCAGAATCCCATTCACAAATACTGCACAATTAACACGACGTTACATACACAAGCAAGCCATTTTCGTTCTTAGTCCAATAACAATAGAAGCTTGAATTGCGTGTTGAATTTGATTGCGGTGAGTATTAATTAGGGATGATGCGATCCAACGGCCGCGGATTCGATTAATGCATATTAAATGGCACGCTTGAAGTGAGAACCTGTTTGATATGGTTTGTGGTTTCTTATTGAATAAATAATACAGGAATAATCATACGGATTGACGGCCTCAGGAATATGGCGAAATTATATCATCATTAGAAATAAAGATAAAATAGTGTTTTTTTTTACAAAGAATAGCTATTGCTCGCAATTTGATCCTCATATATTACTCGAGGGTACTATAGCTTTCTAACGTTAAAAGATTTTTTGAAATCGGCTCAGTAGTTTAAAAGTTATTTCAATACAAACAACAATTCAAATCTCTCCCCTTTATAATATTAGTATAGACTAACTGTTGCTAGCGACGTCGTCCGCGCGATATTAAATGTAGCCTACGTAACTCGGGGATACTGTAGCTTTCTTTCGGTGAAAGAATAATAATTAAGAATTCGACCTAGTAGTTTATGAGTTATTTCAATACATACAACAATTAAAATCTCTCCTTGCATTTTTGTTTGTATTAAAAGAATTCAAAAACTACAGGACCGTATTTCAAAAATTCTTTCACCATTAGAAAGCTATTTATATTATCCCCGAGTAACATAGGCTCTATATTATTTAATTCCACGCGGACGAAGTCGCGCACAACAGCTAGTGTAAATATATTCCTTCTCAAAATAATATTCGATTGACGTATGTATCTATTTGTTAATTGAATACGGCTTAGTTTAATGTAATTTCATACGATGCGTCGATACATTTACATCGCCACGTGTCCAATGTAGGTGTAGATTACACCAAACTACAGGATAATCTCAGCTCCGAACTAACATGTACATAGACCTTGTATGTTATGTGCTATATTGTTGTTAATATAACTTTGGGAACATACCAGTCATGTTTAACTTCCTGTAGTGTATTGGCTATGGTAACGTTGTCTAAAACCTTGTACGCACCAGGATAGTATTTTAGTCGAGTAGCGAGTAGCATTTATCCGAACAAAGGATTTACTACTGTTCGGACTCGTTTAAGCTTAAACGTAGTCACTAGGGTAGTAATTTAGTAACTAAACGTGTACGAACAGCAACATTTTAGTGGAGTAGATTAGTAAATCCTTTATTCGGATACTTGCTACTTTCTACTCGACTAAAATACTATCCTAGTGCGTAAAATGCTTTACAAGACTTTTGGGAACATACCAGTTATGTTTAACTTCCTATAGTGTCAATACAACCTTGTACGCACCAGTATAGTATTTTAGACGAGTAGCGAGTAGCATTTATCCGAACAAAGGATTTACTAGTGTTTGGACTCGTTTAAGCCTATACCTAGGCACTCGGGTAGTAATTTAGTAACTAAACGTGTCCGAACAGCAACACTTTAGTGGAGTAGATTAGTAAATCCCTTATTCGGATACTTGCTACTTGCTACTCGACTAAAATACTATCCTAGTGCGTAAAATACTATACAAAGCTTTTGGGAACATACCAGTTAAGTTTAACTTACTGTTGCGTATTGGCTATGATCTGGTTGTCTCTAGGTGTGTCGAGCATCACGCCAAGTTGACAGTCGTGTCAGACGTCACGCCGGCGACAGGCGGTGCACGTGTTGGGTACGATATACATGGTGTAGATGATTGAGCCATAATATACCCCTAAGACGTTACACTTCCAAAGGCAAGTAATACGTTTAAAGGCTTGTTAACTTAACCGAAGACTTTAATACTGCGAAATGTAGTAATTTATAAGTATTATAAACTTATTCTAATAGTTTAAAAACTTACCCATATCCTTTTTATTAATTAATAATATCTTAATAGTCTTACCTGAAACAAAACAATAAAATTAAAATGTGTAATTTGCAAAAAAGCATTTACAAATACAGTGGAACCGAGATATGCGGGAGTCCAAGGGACCACGATATTTGTCTCGCATTAGCTTGCTTGAACACACCAGAATAGTATTTTAGGCGAGTAGCAAGAAATTTAGTAACTAAATGTGTCCGAACAGCAACATTTCAGTAGACTAGATTAGTAAATCCTTTGTTCGGATACTTGCTACTCGACTAAAATAATATCCTGGTGCGAACAAGACTTTATCGAGGTTTCATACTATTCCGAGTTTCCCGCTTAAGTAGGTAGCTCGACGGGACCATAGAATGTTTTTTGGTTTTTTTTTTTATGAGAAGGGGGCAAACGAGCGCCTAGATCACCGAGGCGATCTTCGACGCCCATGGACATTTGCAACATTTGGTTTGACTGTAATGTGTAAATTAACAACTCGTTTGTATGTTTATGTCATTTTATTATTATTGACCGATGCATGACAACTATATGAACTATATGACAGGCGTGCGGAATGCGCGACGGCGCCGCCCTCTACCGTCTGCCAATTGACGGCATCTAGATCGCGTATGTCTCAATTGAATCGCTTTTATGTATGTATGTATGGAGTTAGAACTCACTGGTGTATGTGCAAATAAGCCAAGAATATAGAGAACATGTTTTAAGGAGATGCAGACAATGAGTTTCAAAATTACGGTAAACGAGAGAGCAAAAAAACAAATAATCATTTAGTACCTGTATAGTTATACTAATTGTTGCCCGCGACTTCGTCGGCGTAAAATAGATAAATATAGAAAGAAATATAGCCTATGTTAGTCTGGAATAATGTAACTTTCTAATGGTGAAAGATTTTTTTTAATCGGACTAGTAGTTCTTGATTTCAATATATACAAAAATATAGTTTCTGTCTTTATAATATTAGTATAGATTATCATTTTGACCTGACTCATAGCTTACAAAACCAGAGCTATGTTTCTTTATCGCCCTTGTTTGTTGGCTAACAAATTGAATGACACAAATTGCACCACGGCTCGAGTTTCGTCCGCAAACTGCGGAGCAAATGACCGGCTGGAATAAGCAGATAACAGTAAAACCAAAACAGAGTATAAATCAACCTTTATGACGTCATAAAGCCGGTCCCATAAAGCACTCGATTACAAATAACGGAGTCACGAGCGGACAATGAACACTACACCTTAGTCGATATCTGTCGCTTGTATTCAATTTGCTAATACAGGCGAACCTGTATAAGCGAGACCTGGGTAAGCGAGAAGCCTCTATAACCGAGAGTCATTCTCTGGTCCCGACCAGCTACCTCCATAAGCGAGAAACTCGGATTAGAGAGAAACCTTTATTTCTCTCTGGTCGGTCCTTCATATCTGAAGATCGTGGTCAGCTTCAGGGTTGGTTCTGGAGTAGGTGAACACGCGAACCTCTATAAGCGAGACAAATATCGCGGTCCCTTGCAATCTCGCTTATCCCGGGTCTACTGTATTCTATGGTACCCTGGTATCATAAACTGATTATTATTTACTGCTATTTATAGAATCTACAGCCCTCTAAATCCTACTTAAACCAATTTTCTAAAGTAAAGTCGCTAAACGTGACTAGTCTGAAATCATAATCAATAACTCGACAAATATATTAGCCGTGTATCAATAAATTAACAGAAAATATTAAACCGATGTAAATACAAACAAAAATGTATTTAATAAATAAAAGCAAACATTGGTCGGTTAACAAAAATGTTATTAATTCGCAAATTGGTTCGCTCCGCAAACTGCAATGGATAGGTTACCGCGGGTCGCGCGGGGGCGGCGAGTCGGGCAAACATCATCTGGCGTTAATGTTTAATTATATCAATTCGGCTTCAACCTTAACCGCAACGTTTGTGAGTGCGGTTAAGCCGGTTAATGAATCTTACGGATTCATCAATTTATGATTGAGTTAACATTGACTCACTAAACAAATTTTATAGTGCAGTCAATTACAGTAAGTAAAGTCCGCTACAAACGCTCAGTTTTAACTGCGCATTTGTACTGTATAGTTAAAATTGTGCTGTCCAAATTGACGTGTGTACGTCAGTTTTAACTGCACAATTAAAATTATACAGTTAAAAATCTGAACGTTGGTAGCCGGCTTAATAACGATTTCATTTCTACTAGCATCTGAGATGCAAGCAATCCAACAATTAAGCGAACGTACTTATAAGACATGTTAGTATGTAGAAAATGCACGTATGTTTACGTAAGTTACATAAAATTATCCTTATCTAAGTATGTACCATGTTATACCAAACATATTCTTTATGTGCGCAAAGTTCTGTCCCCTCGGAGAGTTCAAATCCTTGCGGTCTGCGGCCGCGCTGTGACGTCAGCATGTAACCGCACGCCTTTGAGGTAGTGTTCTCAAATAGTTAAGGTTTAGTTAATTCAATGATAGTTTTAGTGATGCTAACATCATATATCGATAAAAAAATATTAAATATATTTCATAAAGATCCGTGAAGCAATCAAATATAAATAACATTCAAAGACATCGGCTAGTGATGTACCTTCCCCGTTAAACTAAACTAAGACGTTCAAAAGTAAATTCCATCAATGGAAATAGCACAGCTTAAAGCATCAATGTCATGAGTTCTATTCATAAATGTCATTGAATGACACACATGATAACACACGGGCGTATTCGAGAATTTGTGCGGAGGGAAGCTCGGCATAATGTATGCGAGCGCACGCCCGCGTCAGAGACGTGTTTCAACCTCCACAGTGTTTGCTCCATTCATTATCCTGTACATTTTCATGACGCTTTCATCCATGTAAAAAACCCTTTAAATATCTCGGTAGGAAATGAAATCAATGCTCTGATTATAGTCCCTTGTAAGAAAATAAACTGAATTATAAATAAGTTCTCCGTTTGATACTAACGAGAAGTGACAATAGAGACGTCAGAGGATGTCAATTATATCGATATCGATAAGTGGTTTAAAGACGGCGGTAATAAATAGAATCAAAGCAAAAGCATCGCTACGTATTTATATTTTTATGTTACAGGCGAGCTTTTCAATTTAGTATTTCGGATTTTTAACAAACAAAAGAACGTAGTTTGACTTTATTCTCGCTAAATAACCTACTATAAAGCCGGTTCCAGACGCTCAGTTTTTACTGCACAGTTCAACTGCGTAGTTAAAACTAACGGGTGTAGGCAAATCTGAGAACTGTACAGTTCGATTGTGCAGTTCAAATTGACGTGTTTTCGTCTTTATATATTAACCAGGTATCGTTGTAAACAATTCAATGTCGATATATCAATTTTATTGATTTTAATGGTACACCACTAGCCAGCACTCGTCGCGAGTGGCGGTATAACGATGTCGATAACGAGCCCCGCATTGTTACCGACAACCACTAGTACCAATGCAAAGCGGTTGCAGCTTGCGCTTTGAAGCGCTTCTTTGCTCAACTCTACATTCTGTTCCCATATTGTAAACAATATAGTAAACGAAATAGAATATTGAGCCATAAGTTTAAAAGGGGTTGAAAGTGTTAAGCAAACAGGGATTTTTTATACCGTGAGAGTTTTTTTTTTACAGCTATTGTTGTTGTTTAGTTCAATTAGGATTAGGGTAAAAGCGGGTAATGTGGTACTCATTTAGTGCGTCATCCAATGCCGGGTTTGTTCATTACGAGAAGCGGACAGATCGTATACACGAAGCGTTGTACAATGAACACCATTGTGAACCCGCGAGAGGGCGCGGCGTTTGTTAATTTGAATCATGGTAGACCTACACTATGTCTATTGAAAATAACATTTTCATGACTGGGTAACTAGCAAAACTGTTAAAATAAAGTTTTTTTCTTACATACTGCCCATTTTATGATTTACGACGAATTTTAGACAGAATCGATCTTTTAATTGAACTGTAGATGCAATTTAGATGCACAACATCCATTGCGTGGCAGGTATTCAGGTCACAGTGGGGGCGCGGTCACCGCTCCTTAATGGATATGCCACTAACAATACTACTTCCTGCTTAACTAAGCTTTGAGTGTTGAGCTTAAAGTTATTTAAAAGACATAATGGGAGTAATATTTATGGTAAAAATCATTGATTTATTGATTCAATATGATATTTTGTAACAGCGCCATCTAGTAGCATGAACCACTAAACAGCTTTTTAAGGGAATTATTCGTGCCGTGGATCACGACTGCTCGATTAAGACCAGTATTAATTGGTCATTTTAGTGAGGGTATTGTGAGCGCGGCCGGATGTCCGGATGAGCGGCGCTCAATGCGAGCCGAGAGTCGCGTCTCAGTGTTTGCGTTTATTCATAGACGGTATTAACTTGTTAAACTGTTACATTTGTATGGAAATTAACGTTTGTTTACGTTTGATATTTATAGTTTTTGTATTAAAAGTTATTTGTCTGTAAAAAAGATTTTAGTTTTTTAGTTTTATTTTTATCTTCAGCCTTTAAACGAAGGTTTAGAAAAAGATTCTATAATATTAATTTCATAATATTTTTTTATCCAAATTGCTTAATTCCCCGCGTTAAAAACATGTGCTACAGCTTTATTGATTTGATTTGTTAATAATTGTAAAATAATTCCCTCTAGATGGCGTAATCACACATTTATTACAGTAGTCAGTTGATCCAAGGCAATTCGCTTAAAATCATTTGATCCTTCAGCCTGGTGTCTTATTATGTACTGTCAAACCTGGATAGGCGATAAACCTCTATAAGAGAGTCTTTGTCTGGTCCCGACGAGCTACCTCCATAAGCGAGAAACTCGATTAGAGAGAAACCTCTATAAGCGAGGCAAACATTGGGTATTTATCATATGTGTTTTTTCCAAAGAGGTTCATAGTGTCATCTTACCTGTACAGCGTCGTCGAGACAGCGCCCCCAGGCGTCGCTGCGGTCGACGAGGGAGTTCCAGGTGTCTGCGAGCTTGGCCACCTCGCGGCGGATGGAGCGCGCCAGCTCGCGCGCCTGCTCCTCCGCAGAGCGCCAGCCGCGCGCGTCGCCGCTCGCTGCGCAGTTGTACATCATACAAATAAGGTTTCAAATATCAATAAACAATAATTTATCTCTAAAATCGTAGGATTTTTACTTGGGAAATCGTGAATTAATTACAGTAGAAGTATCTAAGAAAACTAGCGGATATAAACTCAAGATAAGTTCTTGTGGACTGAAATCCTATGAAATATAACGCAAGCAGTAAACAAAAAATAATATATATGTATTTGTATGTAGTCGTAATGTCGGTGTTGAAATCAAAGGCAGCATCTTGTGCAATATCTCTTTGTTCCCGGCGGCCATGTTGCCTCCGCGAAAAAGGCGGGAATTTAATAATTATCGCGTAACTTCCGCTTCGCAGCATCCTGCGCCTTGCAAAGCCTTCGCGGAGCCGCTTGTATGTTTGTATGTACTCGTTGAGGCGCAATAAAGCGTATTCATCTTTATAACGATGCCTTTATATTATTTGCGATGAAAATAATAAGGACAATATTTTTTTGTCTCAACTTGTCTCAGTTAAAACCTCAAAAAGGTTCGATCAAAACTTTTCAGAATTTCAATTGTCACCGTGTCGTCTTCGTAGAAAAAAAACATGCTTTTTGTAATACAAACTTTTTTTTATAAAAATGTTCTCCCTCCACTCATTCCGTGTAGATAATTATTTTGATCCTGACTATCACTTGAGGTTGTTTTAATTAAGTTTCCAGCGACTAGGAATCATTACTACGGCAAGTGAAACGTATCGAAAATTAATAGAAGGACTTTTGATAGTGTAGTCGGGCGGAGGGCAACGTGAGGCGGGCACGGTGTACTGCTACATTTTAATAGGACCTACGATATTTTTTTCCAAAGTATTTTTTTTTCTAAAGAAAGTTTGTCTAGATTTAGAAATGATCTAGAATTTCTCTTAGTTATACCTTTCACTCAACTTTTTGGGATAAACTTTGGATAGTTTTCAGATAAACCAAAAATATTTAATGTTTTAAAAATTATACTTAATCCTAGAGCCTTTTCTTAATTTCTTTCTGTTCAAATTAAATCCGCTTTTTCAAAGGTAATTAAAATGTTTCCGCCGCGCTCTGAACTGAATGCGGACACTCGACTCTTGTGCGAGATTTCATTCGAATATCTCATTCACTTTTTCTGAGAATATCTTCTACCTTCGTAAAAAATAGTTTTGAATGTAAGGAATTTAATTTACAGGT
>QDHC01002134.1:423030-450969 GCA_013186455.1 Papilio dardanus tibullus
ACAATCGTATTTTGTTTAGCGTGTAACCAAGATATGATAATTTTGTATCGACGAATATAATACTTAATCAAAGTTTATTAGATGCAACAATATCACGTTACATTAAATAACATAACAGATAAATTAAATTACAGATTAAAACAATAGAATGATTAATATTAATGTAAATCATTAGAACATGGAATTAGCGAGTCCATTGTGATCCATTACTCCGGGCGATGTGATTCCGCGCACTTCATTATTGTGCAGACGTCGATCCATCTCTCGCCGACGAACAGAGATTTATTGCGAGGAACATCACCTGTTTATAATACATCCCTTATTTAATACAACTAATGTAATATAATTATCTATTTATACAGTTATCAGTCTTAAAATCAAACATGGATAACCAAGAAACGTCTGTATGCAAGAGTCACTCTCTGGTCACGACGAGGTCCTTAACCAGGTTCGACTGTATTTAAATCTCTTTAGTTTGATAAACGGTTTATTAGCTTCTTTAACATTCTGTTCGGTTCTCAATAATCAATGTTTGACTTTGGCTAAATATCTTTTAAGATTTTGATGAGTTCCAAAAACCTTTTGCAAGCGATCTCTGTTGACTTTAAAAGGGACTTGGAGAGTAAATACGAAACACAATTTAACGTTGATTTATTCCCTTTACTGTTTTATTTATCTTTTTATTGATATTAAATTTAAAAAACGATCCTTCAGTTTATATTATTGTAACTTTCTGAGGGAATAAAGTTTATTTCTTGGCTAAACACACAAATAATGCAACCTTCACCCGGCTGGTGTATTACAAAATATTCATAAGATCAAGCAATGGCGAGCAGTACACATTATTTTCGCGTGCAACCTCGTTGTTTGTAACTTTTTTAATATAAATCCTCTTTTTCGCTAATCATCTTTTCTTCCTCGTAAACTTTACTCGAGGAAAGTTTCGAGTAATATTTTAGAGCTTACGCTAAGCCCGCGGCCGCAACAAAGCGCCCCCACTTGTCTCTGCGGAGTTAAACTGAAATGTTTTAGGATTAAAGTTTTTATTTGCCTTCATATCTAGTGTACTCCGGATTGAAGTTTAAAGAGGACTTTATATTTATTTTAGTCGGAGTAGAGCTGCACCGCTAACCTACTTGTTGGATGCTTTTTGATGCTACGCCGAAAATGGCTAAAATTATAAAAGAGGTACCGTTTGGTAAATGACTGGGATTTAAAATTTAAAACCACCAAAGTATGATGTAGTAGATACTGAAAACGAATAAAGAAATGAAGTATCAATGTGGAAAATTAATTTAAATTGGTAGAAGTCAAAAATTTGATAAAAAAGTAAGCATATTTGATATGCGAGGGTTTGAGATAAATGTTAATCGAATTAGGAGTGCCTTGGTCAGACAGACGTTTGCTTTAAGGACGACTGAAATTAACCGGCAAAATTTGTCAAACGGCTGAAGAGGATCGCGGCGCGGACTGAATCGCAAATGAACCGGTTCCAGCCGGATTGAGCCGGTTTCAACCGGACCGGGGCGGAACGTTGGCGTTTCGGCGCGAAAAGTGACTTAATTTTATCATTGCCGTGTCAACGTGGAAGTGGGTACGATTCGTACGTGTTCGAGATAGAGAACACGTTATAATTCTTCATTGCAAATTCCTCCCCCTCACTGCGTTCATTTATAATTAGATAATTAAATTGGACATGTTGCATATACTATGGAACCAGGATGAGCGACAATCCAAGAGACCGCGATATTTGTCTCGCTTACAGAGGTTTCTCTCTAATCCGAGTTTCTCAATTATGGAGGTAGCTCGTCGGGACTATTGAATAATTCTCGCTTATAGATGTTTCTCGCTTACCCAGGTTGGACTGTATTCACTGCTATATAGCGCTTTAGAACATAGTACAAGTATAAATTCATCTTATATTGAAGTACAACGTTCAAAACCCGAGCGGTGCAACAAAACAGGAACGCGTATAGAAATCCTTTAGCAATGGGTTCGATTCAATATCGCTGTCAAGTTGATTGAGATAGTGGGGGCCCGCGACCTCCCCCCACGTCTCGCTTGCCGAAGCTTTCGCTTAATCATCTTTCATTATTTCCGCACAAAGGGAAAGGCTTCGACGTGACGTCACAAAGAGCAGGACTCAACACCTTCAGCACTATGATTCAGTTTTTATACGAGTCCTTTGTATAGAACGACAATTGACGATTTTCATGTCATTTACTAATTTATCGATTATCATCCAAGTTATCATTTATATAAAATCTTTCTAATTAAATTAAAATTTAAGTAAAATATAAATCTGTGTAAAAAATCCAGGCTTTTTAATCTTAATAAATAGAGTTAGGTAATATTCCTTAAATATAATGCGCTGGCTGTCTGGGGATATACCAGTAATAATGTCTCGGTCCTCGAATGTTCGTGTTTTGAGTAATTATGTTTGACTGCAGCAGGAGCTGTTACAGTCCCCCCGAGCCATCTTATAGCATGAACATAATTAACGAGAACATTTTAATTGCGCATCTGTGTATTGCAAGCAAATATTGTACTGCACTATTTTCTCTTATTATAAAAGTTATATCATATTAGATATTGTTAGACAACTAACTTGCGTGGAATTAAAAAACATAGCCTATGTTACTCTGGTACTCTAATAATGTAGCTTTTTAATGGTGAAAGATTTTTTGGAATCGGCCCAGTAGTTCTTGAGTTATTTCAATATATACAAAAATACAAAGGTTTCCTCTTTATACTATTAGTATAGATATATACTACGTGTATATATATATTGCAATGTTTAATGTTTAACAATGTTATCTCAGATACATGCAAATATCCTCTCTACACTACAAATACAGAATAATCGCACGCTGTCATAATGTTGAACGCGTTGCTGCAGAGAAGCCGCTTACCCGTTACCAGAACAAATCCCTTTTGAATTATAGCGGATGTGCAACGACGCAGCGACATATCGACGTCTCTCATTTAAATATAATGCAGATCCACAATCTTGAAAGATGGAAAATGTTTTGAAATAAACCTAAATAATTCTATGATCATAAGTCTAATTTACAATAAAATCTAAAACAGAAAAACATAAGTAAAAACTCGACATAAGCCGCAGTGAATAAATCAACTTGCAAACGACTGCAGAACCATATCAGACGGGTAATCCCCCGCCTGGTAACCGGGTTGTAACGGGATTTAACCGGATATATCCGGATAAACCCGGGCCGGGCACCTGCGATAACGACCGGTGTCGCGGTCGGAGCCCGCACACCCACCGACTTGTACTTTGCTCAATCCTGTTTTTGCGGCTTTGTCTTACAAGCCACGTACGGAATCGTGTTTACATTTGTAAAATACATTTACTATGTACTTACAACAATAGCACATCAGGACGTAATCTTAGTAAAATATTAAATAAAGCCGCTTAACACATTTTAATGAATCATTTAAAATATTGAGCCTTTCAGAAGCGAATTTAAATAATCAATCCGGCTCCACTTTCCGTTACTGCAGAACTAATTAAAACGAGTAGCAGACAGAGTTAATACAAAAAGTGTCCGAAGTGAAATCGTCTAATTGAATTTTAAAATCCAAAACAATATGGCATAATTTTCCCCGTTTGAATAGCCTGTTCAGTATTCAAGGGAGGCGTCCGCAAGAAGCGCTATATCGAGAGGCACGTCTACCCGGGTCCCGACGTGCCGCGGCGCCGCGCCGTGAACCGGGCGAGCCGCTCCAAACCGGTTCATAATTGAGCCGGGCATAGACTTGTATCGCTCCCGCTGTACATCCGGCGCGCTTTCAAATCTATTTTTCAGCTTTCATATTTTTCAATCACAAAATATTTATTCTATATTCAATATATTTTACAGTACGTAATAGAAACGTGTCGCGGAATATATCGGAGATCGAGTGGCCAAAAAATAAACAACAAATATTGTCTTTATTTGAAACTTAGCGAATTGCAACATTTAAAAATTAAAATAGACTTTAAGTATTATGAGTAGTCCACTTAGGTATATTTAGGGACTGAACAATATTATAAAATTATCAAAAGTTTGCTCTACGGTAGCAAATCATGTTACGAACCCGGTCGGCAGACGCATTCATCTTGCAGTGTCCAGCCGGGCCGGGCAGGAGGAGGGAAGGCCGTAACGAATCGATTTTCATATAATAATTCAGTACCATGTCTATGGCTAAGGAAGTTTCACTACTACGTTTATCAGTGAAAATAACGGCCGAATTCTGAAATGGAAAAGTAAACGCCGCTTAGAATTTAATAGACAAATTGCTACCCATGGCCTTTTATTTTAAAACGGTGTTTCACATTTAACTGGCGTTTCAGAATTTGGCTATTACAATCAAGATATAATATCGAAAGCGGAATTGGACATTTGCAAATGGAATATATCTGTATGATAAAATCAAGATATATGAATGTATTGCAGTAGTTGAGCCACAAAATGCGACTAATTGCTATCCGTGCGCGTCAGGCGTTCGTACTAACTCGCTTACCGAAATCCAATTGCGCAGCAACTCTATAGCTAGCCCCGTTAGATACGAGCATCGACACCAATTGTAACGTCCATTATACACTGAACCGTATATTCTCATACTAGTGGTCACAGCTGGGGTCTACGTAAATATTGCAGAGTCTGCATTAATTTTGTCAATTACATAGGTGTTTATCGCTAAGTTGAGGAGGTACACCGCACATTTCATTTGCAGTTGTAACTCAAATTTAAATTTGATTTGTTTATTTTTAATTTCAATGTTGAGAATTGGGAATTTGTCAAGAAAGTTAACTAAAAAGCTTGCATTATAATACTATTGTACATACTCGCAAAAATATAAAAGCGTAGTTTGTTTAATGTAGAGAACTCTTTGTTTGCTCTACTATAACACACCGTATTTACTCTGCGAAACAAATTGAAGTTTCCGTCTATTTTTCCTTTAGCCAGTGAAACAATTAATCTGCCTTTTTTATACGAAACAAAAAAATAATACCGATAGCACTAGTTGTTAGTGACTTCGATTGAATGTTGCTTTTACTCGAACTAGAAATAAATGAATTAAAATTGTATTATAGTCTAACAAGGTTGTCTAGTCTAGGCCGGTGCGAGGCGCTATCGGTAGGTTCTGTCAGACAATATGTAAAAACGACATGTACCCAAACTAGACAAAGAAACCGGCAATTCAAAGCAGATAAGTTGACGGTGCATAAGTTACAAATTAATTTGTTAATCCTCATTATATTGTTCATCTTTTTAGATTGATGAGTAAGTTCATTAAGTGTAATTAATTAGTGTTATATATTAGTCCGGCGGAGGCAGTGGCAGTGTCAGTGGCAGTGGCAGTGGCAGTGGGCGAGGAGACGCGCCGTGCGCATACAGAGGGCTAATTACATTTCATTACCTAAATGTAGTGGATAGCACACTGAAGTACACAACTCACACATTATCTAACACGTAAGTATAGTTAACATAGTTAGATATGCAGTTATTGAAATAACCAACAGAAATAAATAAACATTTCATCTGTCTTTATCAATTAAAATGGTTTAAAACGAATCTTAAAGTTAGCGCCTGGTTATACACGTTATCATTACTATGGAATTTAGAGTAAACGTGACCTCTCATATAAGGCGCTGTTACATTAATTACATTTGAGTTTTCAGCCATAAGTAGTATTTGTACAACAAATCCAATACTGTTTACTTAATGTCAACTTATTGACACAACACAAACTCGCGAGTACAAGAGAATCACATTTAAGTGTCAAAGCGTGAGTGAGCTTTGAGTGACTGTTCTCAGTGCTCAGTGCTCAGCGCTCGGTGCGAGCATCAATTAGCAATAATGGATATAATTAGTTGGCACCTCAGTGGCGCTGCGCGCTGCTCGCTGCTCGCTGCCGGCTGCGAGCTGTCACTCAGCTCAATCACAATTGAAGACATATATTAGAAACGTAGTGTTAGTTCGTGTAACTGATGAGATTATTTCGAGGTAAATAACTAACTCGAAACGAAAGCTAATTCGTATTAAATAACCACACTGTTTTAGCAAGTAAATTAAACTTGACATTTAGGATGTACTTACCTTTTCAAAGTGCATAAGCTCAGCGAGTAGGACAAAGTTGAGGTGAATGAACCTCGCATCTTCGCAGGACCTCGCCTTGACCCTGTAGCCGGGCCTGTTGTAGAAATACTTGTAACCCGTGTATTCCGAACTGTTCACGTCCACTTTAAGTCCACCTTTGAACTGCCAGTCACCTCCGCAGCCGTGGCAGACACCTTTGGGCATAAACTTCTCCCATGTGCGGCCGGGCCAGGGCGAGCCGTTCCTGAGGCACGTGCCCCGGTAATGGTCGCCGAGGCCCGCTCCCGTGGGCACGTGTCGGAGGCCCGCCCCCGCAGCTCCGGTGCGGGGGCGCGGCCATGTCCCCGCGCTGTCTCTCGGCCCTAGGCCCGGTGGGGCTCTTTGCAGTTTCCACTCTTCGGGACTCCTAGTATCAGCTGCCGGGCGCCATCTCCATTTCGAGATCACTTATTCTCTATCAAAACTATCACTTAGTGCAGTGGCACATCTATATTGTTCAAACGTCTTGTCCCAGCGGCGTACTTGTGTTTTAAGACTTGCATTTATCACTCTAGGTTATCTATGTATTTGATAGAAGCGTCATTGATAGGATATGTGAATGTATTCAACGTTTGCGCATGACAGTTTAATATTTTGTCGCTTGGATCATGTAAAACGAATTATAATAAGGCATAAAATATATAATCGTCGCGGCATTCGATGGTAAATTATAGAAGCGTTTTTATAGTATCTGACAAGGACAAATGTTTGTCGGCAAAATTCTAAACTACTTTGTAATTCGGAAAGAGAAATTCTAGAGTAAGCCGAGCTTTCACGAAACCACTAAATCATTGTGCACCGGATCAGCGGCGGCCGGGGGTGGGGGGGGACGGCATCGGATGTCTATTAATCAAATAAGTCTCGCGTGATTAATTAGAAAATCAGCAATTATGGTGGAATTCGCTAATATTAGCAATGGCGTTTACACTGACGCGACGTAGCCGAGTAATGGTGAGGAATAATTGAACAAGCTCACAGCGTTAATTACAAATATTTCCTTAATTTGCTTCTAACTAAATTAACATTGTTGTATACCGCAATATTACAAATCTTACTAATGTACAAATGTTTGTATGGCTGGATAGATGTTTGAATCACCAGACCGACTGAGCAGACGTAGATGAAATTTGGCACAATATAATATTAAGCTTTTTTTCCTATTGGTGCGAAGACAGATTCAAGGGCCACATCTAGTCTCATTAAATTATTTTTTATCTATCTAATTTTTTAATAGAAAAATATGTTAACAAAAATATCTAATCACAGAGGAAGGTAATTCGACTAATTTGAAGCAATAACTTATCATATCGTAATTCCGGAGCACATCTTTCTCGACTCCTTGGCCTTAATGAGAAAATAATTTGATTCTCAAATCCCCCCTTATTGCGGATTAAAATAATTCTCAAGCAAATTCATTTCTCAAAAAAAAAACGGAAACAATTCATTGGAGGATTAAAATTATCCTCAGAATTGATTTGAGTATTTTCTTAAATAAATTACTAAAGTCTCTTGGGACATAAATTACTGTCTTCTTTTGGGGAAAGATTTTTGCTTAGCTAAGTTGGTAGTTTCTCTATTACCAAAATAAAGTATTATTCGAGGTTTGAATAAAAATGTCCTAAAATCATCGTCTTAAAATCGGAATATTAGAAATAATAATAAAAAGCCCACATAAAAAAGAAGAAGGAAAACGTTCATTGTCCTCTATAAGAAAAGCGTAAGATGTTTATATCAATAAAGATAGTACTTCAGCATAATTTAAGTTGAGCAGTTACACTTTAAGTGGCACTTAAATGTACACAATTAGCGCGAGACGAACCGTCGCCGGCAGTGAGACGGCCTTAATTAGGGGAATCCCCGGACACAGACAAACAGACAGAATGCCGCACCCGCTGCGCCTGCCAGCTGCAGGGCACCCTGGCTCCCCGCCAAGTCTTATGTACACAAATATCATGAAATATTGTACTCCAAGGATCTTCTTACATTATACGAAGTAAATCTTAGAAACCTGCCAATTGTAGTTACCAATAACACCTATTAAGTAACATCCTTAGTTATACAAGTTCACTTGCGAATAGGTACAGGCAAAAAGAGCAAAGAGATCGAACTGGTATTCTATCGTATCAGGGTTGAAAAATCTCTTTATGGAAAGAAAATGAATAATACAATTCACAATATTATTTGAAACCGAAATATAAATAAAATATACAGTCCAAGGCTGGGATAACTCGACTTACTTAAAGAAAATGTATACACAAATATGTTAGACATCGGGAGCGCACATATTCGCAATAACGACTTTATGCCAGATGTAATCGCATCTGTCCGGACAAATCCCGGCTTTTGCAGATTTTTCCTACGGGACCGCTCACCCCTTATCTATTTTATGAGTAGCAAATTTCCTAGCGGACTTATTACGCTCGCTGCGGGAAAATAAAGAGGGCCAGTTGAGTGGCTAGTGGCTAGCGTCATCTATGGTCTTCCTGAAGTCCGTACCGTATATCGATTGTGTAGGCACAGTAACGTTTTTTTCAAATTCATGAATTCGGACCAAAATATAATTTCTAAATGTCAATACAATATCTACAGACTGAGGCCTCAGCATATTAAGACGTTCCCTTTATCCCCCGCCCCTCGGAAATGAAGAGATCCGGTCCCCAGCCGGACTCCTAATGGAATCTTCTTGCAAACGGACGATGAAAAATGCCTCGAGCCATAATTTTCGCAGCAAAATGTCAACGTCGCATTCCATAATTTTAAGATTAGGATTTATTAAATAAGGTTTTAATGTAGTAAAGATGCAATTTAGCAAGAATTTAACTCAAACGATTCATAAAACATTCCTAAGGCGAAATATTTATTGATGTTTTAAATGTGCACTAGGAATCAGGAGGCTGTAAAATTATACAAATCAATACTTGAACGGCTATATTAATTTCGGACGATCAGTAAGACGTAATTAAAGATCTCAAAGGAGCAAAGTTTGTCCGGTCAATGTCCGGAGAGAGCCACAAGCCATCCTCCGATAACTCAAAGGAATCAATTGAACATTGAGGAAGACAACTTTGCCGGACAAGTTGACGCAGTTAGTTCTCCCACTTGTCCGGAATTCTCAATCGAGGGACGTTCACTGGAACTTAACTAAACTGTAGGAACGACACAACTTCTGACGTTAAACGTATAGACAAAGATTCGGGGAATGTACTACGACTACTAGAAAGATAATAATTATACTGCTATTGTCAATAATAAAGACTATATTAGCGTAAAAATATATTTTAGGACTAAGGAATTCTAGCAATATATTAAAGAAGCACAAGAGTCTCCAAGAATAGGTAGTTCCTAGTATTTGTACCAGGCGAGCATGAATCCTTAAAGTCCCAAACTTTATCTGCCGACTGCGGAGTACACTTAAAATGCTGACGAAGCTTTTCGGGGGCGTAATGTAAAAGTTTGCTTGAGAATTTAATACGTCACTGAACAATGTAGCACCTGTTACTGGAGAGCGTTTAGTCAGTGCATAAATTTGAAGGAAATCCTCTTCCCGGGCGGGATGCCGTTCGTCCGGGACGCAAGCCGCCAGCCGGGACGCCATTCGTCCGGACAAGTTGCCGATTTACAAGCGCACTCCGCACTTAATTACGAGCCGCGCTGCTAACGTTAGAGAGATTTACTCTGCGGCCGTTTTTTTCTATCTCATCTCCAATAGACTATCTCGCGAAACTTTTTAATTTAAAGCCTCGTACATAAATACTAGGATATATACTTTAAGCGGCTTTAGTCTTAATTAGAAGGAAGATACAACGTCCCGGGGTTTTTAGTAAAGCCGCTTACGTTGCACTATCTCTCATTTTATTTGTACGAGCATGTGACAATTCCCTTTTGTTTCTGACTCACAGAATATTTTATATATCTTTGCAGGCTACTGCATGATGACTTTCCGTAATATTTGTATTCTCAAATGCAACAATATTTCATATACGATTTAATTGTATGGTTAACAAATTCAAACAAACTATCCGGCTTTAGCTGCCTTAAAATTTAATTTATAACAATTCAAATAAATTGTCTCTGTTCAAAGTATTTAAAAGGAATAAAGTGTTGCCGGGTATATTTTGGCACGTCGCCCAGTCGCGAACAAATATAATTTGCGAAAGCTTGCTTTGTGGAAATGGACAAATTGTATTGAATTACAAGGAAATGAAGCTCGGAGCCAAATCGGTCTGAGAGTAACTCAACACTGATTGGTCGCGGTCGGCGGCTTATCGCTGCCACTTGATAAATGCACGACTTGTTTCCCATAAAACTCCACGGATGTCAAACTTCATCGCGAGAAGGAATAGAATTTAAAAAAAAGATATTAAAATTTGCTACAGACATATGCGAAGAGTTGATGGATACAATAAACAAGAACGTAATGAAATAGAAATTGGATAGCTACCAAAATAGGGAGACTTAAGTATCTATAGATATAATGTCTGAAGAAGGATATGAATAAGAAGGGAGTGAATTCAGATAAATATGTATGGGAGAGTAATACAATGCCGACACTCCATAGCAAAAAGGGTTGAATGTTAAAAAAAATCGATAAATATAAGCAAGAATGATGTTAAAAATTGTGGACGATATCAGAAAATGGTCGAGTATCGTGTCCCTATCAAAGGCTTGTTAAAACTCGGCGCAGCGCTGGAAGATCGCCAAGATTGTGCTCCGCCTGTAGCACGTTACACTCATTGAATACTTAACGTTATACTGAGCCTTTCATTCAAACATTCTGAAGCAAATATACAACAGATTTTCATGAAAAAACTACTTAAAGCTTATCTTTATATGGAGTGTTTTCAAGAGATTGGATTATGATCGAGCGGTGCGCAGTGATCCGTCACGTACATCGCGGCCAAGTTATTCTATTGTTTACCCGTCGTCGTGTTATTACCCGGGAATCTGTTTACTCGACAGTACCTGAAACAAATAGGAATATCCTATTAAAATAATGTTACTTCAGCTAAGAAGAAAACAATAATTTCAGCGTTTGTCTTAAGTCTTTATTTATTTCATTTGAGGCAGTTCAGGGTACTGTAACCTTTGAAAAGGGATTTATTACTCTATTTAACATTTATAGCTTATGCTTTAATTAAGTTGTAACATCTGCTGAAATAATTCAAGTTAATTTAGTTACAGTTTGACACAAGTATGTCCCCGGGCATCCAGATTGTACGCGCATCAAATGAACGGTTCCCGGGAGCGCGGAATCAAACCGGATTCCATTAGCGAAGTTTATACAAAACAATTTCAAAGAGTTACTCGAGTAATTTCCTACAGATTCTGCGGTTTGCGGCCCAAATTCAAGTATTTCTGGATAGGTTCAATTAATTGGATGTATGAATCTCGAGATGGACGGAATTAGGCGTCGTTTTAAGAAGATTTCCCCGGACGACGGGGACGGGCGACGGGCGATGGGAGTTCGCTTGTTATGAGAGAGATTTGTCTTTGAGACGCTCCCCGAACTCATTGTTGGGAACAAATTGTGACAATATTAATAATAGCTTATAATTTAGAAATAAAAGATGAATGGAATTACTCTTTGTCTTAGTTAAATCTATATTAAAATGTTTAACTTGGGGACTTCAATATTCGATGATTTCTTCTTTACAACATCAATAATGCCTTGTAGAAAATGTTCCTTATTATTACACTAAATGAGTAATAATTTTAAATAATGTTTAAGTAGCTTAAAACAAATCTCTTCTACAATCTCCGTGTATTTTATAGTTCCAGTTTATTTTATTGATAAAAGAGAAATGGTGGAGGGAAATAACTCGTCACTGTCAGTCAGCAGGCGGCAGCACTGTCGCCACACTCGCTCACATTCCGGACAATTTGAAACTAGGCAGCTAAGCCACTGCCATTAGAGTGCAAAGAATTATTGTTTGAAAAAAAAAAATAAAAGGAAAGACTCGTCGTCACTCGCGGATTCAGCTTCTTTTCTCCTTATAAATGCCTTGAATGTTTCTGATGTTAACATAATTTAGTTTTAAACATTATTTTACGTGATACAAGATATACACGAGAGTAAAAATGTGTTAGAGAATGGAGAAATAGTTTGCGTGTCTGCGCGACCGACGCTGCTAGCTTGAGGAAATGGCGATGATTGGTCTATGGCACAGGCGGGAGCGACGAGTTAATTTACGTAACTTTAGACTATACACAAAAATGGTGCAGTAAAGTTGTTTTTAGTACTAAACTGTTAGAAGAAGGTTCTAGTTTCAAAAAATCCATAGTTAAATGATTTCAATCAGTAGTGTCATAATTTTGTGATTTTTTAAAATTTAATATACATTAAAAATAAGCTTTTTGTGCAGTTAGATCTACTAGCATAAAGAATGGTAGAGTACTAATATTTGTTAAAGTAACAATTGCGCACTTAAAAATATTCTCATATAAATCGCTTCAGCCTATAACTTGTGACGTGTCTTGTAGGAAATAGCTGAGTAGTAGATAGAAATAAGAGCTAAAAGCCGCGGAGACAGATTTGTTTTATTCAGAGCTCTCATGTGGAATATTATTCTGTGATTTTTAGATATTCTTAAACTGTACAAATCCAGACGAACTAGCATGTTCTTATAATACGAAATATATTTAAATTTTATATAAATTTGATTCTAATATAGAAAATTATCCAGAACGGTAATTTATCTGCGAAAATGTAATTAATTAAGCGTTTTATAAATCATAATTACGTGGAACGCGACGTGGCTATTATTTTCAATTATCTATTCAAAATTAATCGCTTTGCTGTTAGATAGCTTCGCGAACACAATGAGTTAATATTGCGTTTGTTACACTAATTTAATTAACACAATAATGGCTGCAATACCCATAGATAATATATTTAAGTAAGTTACATATGAGCCACATAACTTAATCCGGTAACTTAACTGTGTATACTTCGTAGCTAAAGTATCCTCACTTAACTTCGATTTGTCGCTGTCATCTTCGTTTCGTCTCAACAATTCTTTTGGCCAACTCTCGTATTTTTTCCTCGTCCCCTCCCTGCCTCTTTAATTTCTCCCGCCTGTGGTATAATCAAGGGCATTTATTTTCTACTCGATGATGACTACGTGATGCTGTTATGTCAAAAATTTGACAGATCGCTATACATTTGAGCTAAATTATAGTGCTTATAGAGTTTGTCTATTCGTTCTCAAATGACAACCGTATTCATCTCTTTGCCTGTATTTAGGACACCAGTAACAAGCTATTTATTATCATCAAATTGTTATTTTGTTCACAAAGAAAATCGGAAATTAAATTCTGTTCGGATATTTCCGTTGCGAGAACTATTTTTTCGTCCGTTACTTTTAGCAATGTTTTCATATTATTGGATCATACCAACAGGAATGTAAGAATATTAGATTGTTGTACCAGAGATTGATTTTGTTTTTAAATTATTAGGATCGGTAATTCAAGACACTTATTAAATAAAAATATCATATTACAGTTGAACCTGTATAAGCGAGAGATATTTGTCTCGCTTATCGAGGTTTGTATCTAATCCGAGTTTCTCGCTTACGGAGGTAGCTCGCTAGGTTTGAGTGTATTTCATTTACTTATCTCGACTCTGATAATGGCTGAACTACTGAACTATGTACATAATTTAAATATAAAAGATCGATACTAGATTAAAAATAAAACAATGATAGATAAGTTGGCGTGTGCGAGAATAGTTTTCCAATCATTTTACAAGCTCTCTTGTTCAATAGAGTTCATCCACACATTCTATCGGCTATTGCGGTCAAGCGCTGCCCGGCTTTGTTAGCCCATGGTATGTAACGACTATGTTGCTATTTTTACCTTATATGCCATTGTCAGTTAAGGCTGTTAATTTAATTAATTTTTGGATCATGTATAATTCTACTCGAACCTTTGGAGAACGTTTAGCAAACATTACTAAGAGAATATTGCTATGATAATTTTGAGAGGCGCCTTTGACAGGTTCTGGTTTAATTTCGTCTTACATCAAATAAATAAGAACCAACATTGACCTCAGTGTCAGCCTAAAGTTACTTGAATTTCGATCCGCAGTCCGAGGCCCTCTAGCATCAATCAACCCCTGCTCTAGCTCCTCTCGTCCGTGTGGAGAGGGTCCGCGATTTGTCAAACGTTATGTTTGTTTATAATCTGCAACACTTGACCGGGTATTGTCGGGTTATATTAGTTTAGGACTTCTTCCCAGACCTTAGACCTTTCTTCTTAGACCTTTCGAGAAACATTTTAATAGAATTTCCCTTTTTAGGTATAGGACAAACTCTGTCACTTGGAAGATTGCAAAATGCGCGACTAATTCACAACACACTACAAATACAACCTAATAATTGTAGTATTTTTTACACTTCCTGAATAAGGTAAGTACTAAAAAGAATTCGAAACTTTTGTGTAGTCCACGATAAAAAAAAATCATCTAAACGCTGAATTGGAAAAGGTTAATAGAAAATTCATTTTTTTAAATCAATCAGAGTTAATCTTGTAGATTCTGCAAGTATTGCCGTATCATGTCGTAGCCAAAGCTTGTTCATTCTAAATTAATCGAAGCAATAAAAAACAACACAGGGTATTCGACGTACATTACCGGTCGTGTTAACTTATGTGCCAATTTCACCCTTACTAAATCACCAATGGAGCTCGACGCCCAAATATCTGCCACATAAATTCCAACATAATCTTGATTAGTTGCCATAGAAACAGGATTACACAGTATTTTTATGACACACTAATGTATTTTAGATATTCCTAACTTCCTAATATTTGAGATCAGAGTCTCAGCTTTGAACTTCTGAACTTTCTTCCAATAATTTAATATTTCTAGTTATTTTATTTTCAAGAAGGAAATTAAATGAATGAATTGTTTAGAAAAGTTTTATAAACAAATCTGTCCATGGAATCCCTCGCATGCAAATAATTTGAACAGCGACTGCACGGGAACACTATTGTTATAAACAAGAGAAAGAACAACTCACACCGGCCAGTCTGAGTTCAGGCATTTCAAATTCACTAAACTCCAACAAACAACCTAGCCGAGACTGGACGTTGCTTCAAACAATGCTCAAGGGAGGTATTGTAGCTTGCAAATGTTTGAAAATCATAACAATTTAAATATAACATGTTAAATATTTATTAGATTTTATTACGAATTAGCACTATCCAAACAATTTAACATTATTTAAGAATATGACAAGGGGCGGGAAGTAATTACGGCATTCTCCTTAGGTATTATAAATTGTCACAATCTTAGTTAAATCATAGAATAGATAAGAAATCTTCGACTAATTGGGTTATTGGCTTTGACCATGTCTGCTCATTATGATATACTTCTCATAATAGAAGTAGTTTCTATGCCTTTGATTGATTATTGTCTAACTATAGCCAAACGTCTACTACTCAGGTTATATGTATGTTTATATCCGACAGAAGCGGTCGTTGCGATCAATTAGGCGATAAGCGTGTGTACACATGTGCCCCGCGTGCGTCCGTGCACACAGTGTGTACCCGCGCACTAATACGTCACATACAAACTCACTATGTATAAGGTAGTATATGTAATACAAAAATTCAAAATATCGATCAATGATTTATTTATTTAAACCTTCTGGGGAAAATTCTTCAATTTATACTAATTTTCTAAACGTCTCAAGAACATTTGAAAGCTTCAAAGGAGAAAGCTTATTCTGGATTAGTGGGAAGCCTCTAATCCCTACAGAGAAACATTTTTTAAAGCTATTATTCAAAAGCTTTAAGTTTCGTTCTAATAAGAAGTGATTTATTTCAATGAACATTTATATCGGCGTAATAATGAAAATTATTATTTAAAATCGAATAAGTCGCCAGGCTACGAGTTTTTCTATGATAACAATATAATTTAAAATAAAAAAACTTTAGTAAATTAAGATAGGTTCTTCGCAAAACTTTCTTTTTCAATAAACATAAAACATATATTTAAACATTGCTATTGCCCAGTAAATACATTCGTAAAATAAAATATTACTTGTGGCTTATGAAGGATTACGTATTTATAAAAACCAAATCAAATCGTTAGAATACATTTCGGGGACTTTGGTAGAGACGCGGGGATATTTCCCTAACCTCGTCCCCGTATACATTGACTAAGAGATTAGAGTGAAATCCGTTAGGGGACTTGTGGGCGAAAAAAAAACTTTTTTCTTTCAATTTTTACGAATCCGTTTGAATTTAGAAATCGACTCTTCGTTTTATTCTATTACGTAATCGGAAATGTATTATAAATGATGTCTTTCATTGACTTGTTAAAAAAATATACCTTTAGATACATAGAAAGACTTCCATGTAAAACGTTAACGTTGAAATCTACGTTTACGTAGTGTGAAAGAGTCAATCAGGCAGGAACAGTATCGCAATTGTATGACCTTTTGAACAACAATAAAACGCAATATATTTAGGAATCCATATGTAAACAAAGGTAGTGCAGTGAACTGGAAAGCTATGCGGGACAAATACAGTACATGATACATGGGGGCTCGGCTGCAACGACTACTTAACTAGCGGAATAAACAAGATAAATACAACAAATATATTTTGTTACTTATAAGTTAACTAGCTGAAGCTTACGACTCCGTCTGCTCGGAATTACACAAAAAAAAACTTAGTAGAGTGTCCTACATGTTTTGAAAATATTATAATATTAGTGTGAAGTATGATGGTACAAATAATCGCTAAATAAGTAATTTTGTACGAGTAGAGAATGTAAAGAAAGCATGTTTATTTCGTTTCCATATAAATATGGTAATGATTTGGTAAAACAAAATGAAAACATCTCGACCGCTACACATTTGTCACGATTCGTTTCGTAGTTTTACAAAAACACAGGAAATTCATGTTTCCAGTGAAGAGATTTACTATTACAAGAGGACATTTAGATCAATCACAGCTAACAAACCTCTGGAAAAAATGTTTCACGGGCTATTTGTTTAGGGGCGTTGTTAGGGTGCTGGGGGACGTCGGGCCCACATCGAACCCCTTACATCAGCAATCCTTGTCGCCTGATGACACGGCTGCATCTTACGTCCTCTGATGATAACGTCTCTGTCTGTCCTCGCTGACATGAATTGCTTTTAGCGGGATAACGACTTTTGTCACTTGAGAGAACACGACTGCTAAGATTATCTTATTTAAATGTCAAGGGAATTCTTGCTTTGTAAAGAAAAAATATCTTTAATCTAACAATGAGTTTTAGATTAGAATAGATAAATATAAATCTTTTGATTTGTTCTCGATTTTTGTTTTGTTATTTCATCTATTGTATTTTAGAACTTTTACGCCGGTTATTTCAAAGTTAAAGCGCCTGTCATAATTAAATAGCATTTCTGTTTGAATGAAATACACAATTTTTAAGTTAACAAAAGTATTACAAGTATACATGAAGTGTAAATTTAAAAGATACGTACAATATGTGAGTTATAGCAAAGTCACGGAAGGAAATAATAAATCTGTCTAACGCTAGAAACAGTTTGTGCAACTAACGTGCAATGAGCTCCGTTCCAGTGGGGGGCGGGATCGTGAGATCCGAGGGAACTGAGTTCCGTTCCGTCCTTCACAGGCGAGTTCCAAAACAGTTCCGAGGGAACTCGCAGAGAACACAACTTCATTACAAGTAAACGAACACTTCTGCCGCAGATCGGTTTTGTTAACTGTTTTAGTTTTAAACTAATTTGTTACCATTCGTTTGGTCATTTGAAACAATTAAACGTTACAAACTAATGTTTACTTATTGTTCTTAATCGTAAAGAAAACTGTACGACCTCCTCCTTCTTAAAGCCGAAGGAAAATAATACTAGAACTCTATACTTTTTCCTTCTCTTACGTTAAATAAAATCATAGTAACTTCTCATTGCGGCCTAATCAGTAATTCCAGTAACATTCAGAGATGAAAGCAAAGCGTGATAAAATGTCTAATAGCATTTCTATTTTCAGCTGTAAGTTATGAGGTACAATAAAAGGGGACGATATGTCGTCACTTCGCAGTAGAGGGCGCGCGTGCTTGCGGACAACGACCAAACTTACTTAAATCTTTATTTTAAAGTAAAAATGTCTTACTTTAAGACTTTTTAACGTTAAAAAAGTACGACCTTTTCTCGAATGACTCTCAAATTGTGTACATTGTCATTGTCTTTCTTATCCCTTTGTTACTAAACCGTCTTACTTTTTTGCAATATAATTAAGATGGTTTATTTAAAGTGAAGTGTAGGGTGTTTATTTTTTTACCGCACTCGAGGTGCGCGATTTGGCACAAGGCGGCAGGTGGCGCTGATGTCGGCGAGATAGGGCACGGAGGCTGCGCGGTCAGCACATATTATGTATATTAATGGTTAAGATAACTTTGACTCGACCAACGACCGACTACTTAGCATCTAAGTATAAGCTTCATTTTATACTAAAATAATTTTATGAAAATTATTCAAATCTCCGTTGCTCATTTGCAATAACAAAACGTACGTTTCATAACGACTATGTTATGATAATGAATATTTGTGTAATTACATTCAATTTTGTACGAATGAAGTACAGAGGGGTGTAAAGTAAGGGGTACTGCGTCCTCATTGAGTCGAGCGAACACCTCTATTACATTTCGCACGGCGCGGCTCGTCGGCGACGTGCGTTATATTATATCACAATTTACCTATTATTTCTCAACATTATACTGATTTACTGATATATTCTGTATTCATAATGCAATCAAGCGACAATTTATGTAAATAATATAAAAATATGTACGTATACATCTGCTTTTATTATAGACTTTAAAGTGTACATCAGGATTTAACTCTTCTGTACCTACGTAATAAACACCTCTATCAGATAATAATTAGACCAACTTTAATCTGCTAATGAAATATCATTTTTATAATAACAAAAGTAGAGCAGAAACTAAATTCGCGTTAATGATACACTTGTACCATTACCCGGTTATCAGGGCGGTGGCGGCGGCGGAACGGCAATCCGGATAATCCGGGCTGCGGACAGGTTAATCCGGGTAAAGTCGGTACAAAAATGCTGCGAATGTCCGACAACCCTTGCCGCGCCCCTCGGGAGTAATTTATAGCACAGTGTGCACTATTTGCAGCCTCTTTACTGACATTTCGTGTAATAAACGAGTAGAACCTTCTTGACCCTTATTAAAAAAAGGGTTACAAGGGTCCAGTCTTGAAATAAGAATACGACTTTTGTTTAAATTTGGGTTATTACTGCTTATTGCTATTTGATATTTACGTATTTTTAGTAATCGGCAGTATGAGTTTTACAAAATGTTGTCTCTTTAAAAACTATTATTTGAGAATCGGAACTGAAAAGTGTTGACCAAGTACACATGTTAAAATTTAAGTTAGGATTGTATTATTTTTCACAATAACTACAATAAACTGTTTGCTAAATCTATTTTGAATTTGTTGTAGTTGAACTCTAGTTCTTGTTATATTTTAAATTAAATTACGACACTCGACCAGCTGCAACGATGAGCCGGGTATCCGGGCAGTTGCCACACCCGGGTAACAATTACCGGCGCTAATGCACTGCCCGAGTGCCCGGTTATCCGTGATTAACGCCCGGCGCACCGCCGTCACCGCTCACATCGGTTACATTTAACCATATTTCCACTAAACTAAATGAATACTATATCAAATTAAATGTTGACTGACCATAAATATAGCATGGAACTTAACCCAAAGCAACTAATGCTAAAAACGGTCCCAAGAAGCAAAAATAGAGCGTGAAATGGGCAAAAGCATTTAACAGTGAGAGCCACATGCGCCGGCTTTGGAAGAGTATTAAAAGAGCCAAAGTTGAGCTGTTGTTAGCCTTCCAAAGCCAATAAACAATTCGGATGTAATTCGTTGCGCGGGAACTCCGGCAAACTTTCGCTATTAAGTAAACAGCGGACCAATTCGATAACATTTAAGCGTCAAATTTAATTCTGTGAGTCGCTCACCGCTCGCTCACTCATTCGCTCGCTGTGTAATAAATCCGATCATTCGTTCCCGATCCCGATCGCGATCATTAAATCAATTTATTTATTCATTCGAATAAAAGCAAATAAATGCAATTAAAAATCACCGCGAGGAAACTCGGCCGCGGCCGCACTCGCGTCGACGGAATTCAATCAATTCTTACCAATGGGAAAATTACTGAATTGTAACAAAAACATACAGACGAATTGAGAACCTCCATTTTGGAAGTCGGTTAAAATTAAAATATAAACAACGTAGAAATACTATAACAACTAAAAACAAGTGAAAGTTTAGCTAAGTCAGCGATAAAAAGCAAAACAAGTGAATTTCAGGAGCATTTTTGTGGAGCGTATTCTCTACAATTTTCCCTACATATTACAACGTTGTGTTGACAACAAAAACAAGTGTCCTCCGAATGTTAAACTTAATTCCTTCGCACGCATAATTTTGCAAACGCAAATATTTACTCTGCGAGTTAATTTGAAGAGGGGATGTAACACGCCGTAGACACGGGAACACACATTTACATCGCTTATAATAAATGGAGGATTAGTTGGGTCGCTCGCCGCGCTACAAGTTATGAACAAACAGCGATTTATATAGATAAAAATTAAAATAACTCCAATGAGGACCGGGTAAATAAATAATTCCCCAATTCTTTTTCAAAATGAAAAAATACTTGGAGATATTATAATAAAAACCTGTTTGAAAACTTTGGAATAACTGACAAAGTTAGATACTTTGATTCGAGAAATTAAAAATTCAATTACTCATTTAATCGCTTTTGCTTAACATATTAGCTATACCGTGTATTCCGTTGTACCTTTGTCGGTTGTAATCGGTTCCGTTAATTAATTTAATTAAATCGAGTGGCTTCGGGCCGGCAGCGGCCGCAGCGGCGGCAGAGGCGGATTTATGAAGGTTTAGCCAAATTGTTGCGTAAACTTAATCGTAAAGCGAGCACTATTGAGAAACGGCGATGTATTGATGATAATAGATTTAACATTGCTCCTATTTACGATGGGATACAAGCGTTTAACACTTTCTAAGGTCATTACTGTTGAAACAAGAAACGCTAATGTTTCATTACTTAATGTGGTATTGTGTTATTAACAATTTTAATCGAATTTTGTACATTGCTATCATTGTAGATCTAATAAACAAAAGCTATAAGAAACTAGCTGTTGTGTGCGACTTCGTCCGCGTGGAATTAAATAATATAGCCTAAGTTACTCGGGAATAATGTAGCTTTCTATGAGTGAAAGAGTTTTTGAAATCGGCCCAGTAGTTCTTGAGTTATTTTAATACATACAAAAATACAAAAATTAAAAAATACAAAGTCTCTCTCTTCATAATATTAGTATAGATATAGATAAATTCAGATTTAGTTCTACAAAAATTTGACAGTTAGATAATTTGTTATCCAATGTAGTTTACAGTATAAATAATATTCAGTTATTATTGCTTAGTAATGTGTTAAATATTTCTCACGGTATTTGATTGAGACGTACTTAAGCTAAATACTTTCACACACTCGACTTACAGAGAGAATGCTGAGTGCGCTCGATGAGCGATGACAACTTAAAAAAAGTAGAAGTGAAAGAAAAATAAATATTTTTGAACTAAACAATAATTGTAAATAGCTATGCGTCATTGTTATTTCTGAGATTTAAGTTAGTTACCATGATAACTTATTGCTGACTTTCGTTAAAGCTTTTTTTAAATATTGTTTGCTATGGTTTAAAAAGAAAATTGAAAAGCTTATAAAACTCGAAAAATTTATAGTTAGCGATGCAAAATTTTACCATAAATATAAATAACATTTAAAATTCAGTTTTAAATTCAAAATCTCTTTTCAATTTGTATACTAGATCTGTGCAAAGCTTTGGGATATTAATTTAGCCGAGCTATAGAGACGCGGATATATTTTATTAAAACCGGGAACCCTCCAGGATTTAATAACTGGATGTTTATAGGAACAATCCATTATGAACCCGACGGTATTGGATTTTGTTTTGGCAAATGACATTAGCACGAACGCTGAATGGAAACGATACTCCCCCGGGACAGAGCGGGACTTGTAAGTTACAGCTGGATTTTAATTTGATATTTCTTAAATTAACAGCAGCTTCTAAGCAATAGAAATGGTCGGGGGCACGGTCGGAGAAGTTAATATTACCATGGAAGATTATTGTAAAGATTAATACAGTTCTAATTAGTGAAGGGCCTACCTAAAAATCTTAAGCCCTCTATAATGCTGTTAAAAAAAAATTGGAAGTTTTATCTAAGTGTGTCAAAACGTCAAGTTGTATGCCAGTTAAATGGTAATCCAAGGCCGGACAGACAGACAGGCAGACGGGCTAATTAAGATGTTTTGATACCCTGGGGACTTGCTACGTTCTCGATCTTCAACTGGACTGTATTAATATTAGACTTGAATTTGATGTGTCATTAAGAGCAATTAAGTGTGTGAACTCATTTCTTTGTCACATCTAAGATAGAACAAAAAAAGTTCAAATTATACATAATGCTTGTAATTACAGATCCAAAAAAGAAAATAACCGTACTGGCTTACGCGAGTAAACAAGCAACAAAGAATTATATTCAGTACAACAGAAGAAAAATCGTCATTCTCAGCGGTTACGTTATTAAAAAATATCTTTAGAAATGTATTCAAAACTCGGAGCTTCAAACGATTTCATGAATAGAATGAAAAAGATAACTTATCTTGTATATCAAAGAAAATGCGGCAACACTCGAGGAGTAAATAAATAAGACGGGAGAGGTCCTCCGCCGCGGATACGTCTCATAATCCCGGCGTGATTAACAATGCCGTCTCCCGGGAATCCAATAAGCGATGCCGCGGAACATTTGCGGGATTGCGGGATAGCGGGATTACAGCGCCGGGGACTGCGTGTTAATTTTTGTAATTGCCTTCGCTTGTTAGTTTAGCAATTGGGAAGTTTTTCGCTTATTCTTCCTCACTTAGCTTTTATCGAGATTGCAGCGAACCTCTCCAGAGACTGCGCTGAGAGGACCTGCGTTACGTGTACCAACTTCATTTAGGAGCTCGTTTGAAAGAAAAAGAATTGGACAAGAGTTGTTAAGTTTAATAACTAAGGATATGTATCATATTTTGCAAAATACACCGCATATCATGTAGATGTAGATGTCTGTCTATTATTGAAATAGTTCAGTATTTCTTCAACACCATATTGTGAGGCGCAGTAACTAAAACGCATCAAACAAAACACTAACGGAATTCCGATTTAAAATGGATCCCTTTCAACGTGCCTTTCAAAAACAAGTCTAAAGCCATCCAGCGCACACCGCAGCCATCAACAGAACGCGCCTCGCAAAAGGAGACGAGAAAAAATCTGCAAAATCAATAGAAAACCCAGCTTGTATCGGAGTAAAAGCTCGGTTTGCATACAACAACGCTGTTACCATAATTTGGACTTTATCTCTACTGCCATAGAGTCAAATATGATGTTTGTTTGAGTCGTATCTCGCGAGGTGTGCAGATTTCATATTCAATTTCCGATATCGGGCGCGGCGCGAGGCTGACGGCAGCTATTGTGTGTATTTAACACTTTGTGCTGTTTTCAAAACGTCACAACAGATGGCAGGCCAAGCTTGTGTTGTGAAGGCATATTGTGCTATAAACAATGAAGGTTTTTTGCAATAGACACTGTTGTACGCTTTTCTTAAAGTGCTCTATATCGGATCAGCGGTGCCACTCTTTAGCTATCAATGAATATTGTAGTATGTTTTCAAAGTAGGTAATTAACATCAATAGTTGCTGGTGTAACATGAATTCTGAATTTATAATTATACAAAGGACAAGTACCGTTCGAGGCTCGCTCCGTATCGTCCCTTCGTTTAGAACAATCGACTTGTGTCGAACAAGGTCAATAATAGTGAACACTCAACCCTTTCCCTGACTTCCAAAACGATGCGATGATAAACCTTCCTTAGACTATAACAAAAGCCACTCCTGCTTTAGTTAACCAACATTGGAACTTCCTCCGTATCATAATGTTCATAAGGTTCACAATCGTGTGGAATCGAGGCTTTCTATTCATCATTGTCTTGAGATAAATGATTAGTGCGACGGATCTGCGGATTAGCTTATGAATTTTAGTGCTGAGGGTTATTGGACTTTATGATTGACGATCTTGATGGATGTCTTGCGGAACTAGCGGCCGACACTTGTCTTCAGCCATTGTTCCAAATTAATTTGGATCTCGTTACGAAGTTATGACAAGATATTTGTTAGTTAAATGTACTTAAACATTTATCAAACGAACCTATTGTATTGTTATTGTGTGGGGTTTGAGTGTAAGATCCGGTTACTACAAGAACCAAAATAGGTACAATAGTAGAATTGAGATTGCCATTACATCAGAAAGGTCTTGTTACCAAAGCATTTTTCTAACGTAAGTTTAACTCTTATACTTTCCCCTCGAACTCACAGTTTATTGAACAAATCCCGTCATGAAGAGCACTTAATAAAATCACAGCCACTTAGATGAGTCAGTCGTATCCCTATACGGCGAGGAATCCGATCAGACTGGGCCGGGAGCGCAGTCGGGGGCTACGTATATGGCAGTGGCGACGGCGGTGCTACTGAACATTCATCAATCGCTGAGAAAAACTCGCCTAAGACGTCATCTGTTTCTTGTATTGAATTCCATTTACAGCCACACGGATTTACAGTAAGATGACCACGATGATGATGATGGTGATGATATATTCGTCATAATTAAGTACAACTCCTCAGTATGTTAGTGTGGGAGTAGTGGTAGTGTAAACAGGAAGCGGTGCGGCGCGGTCGCGGGTTCGATTCCCGCCGCAAGCCGCCGCAAGGCACTCGCGTTGCGGCATGCGGCATGCGGCATACCAGATCGATATCTAGGCGCTGGGCTATCGCATTTCTGTGATTTACTGTTGCACATACTAACACAATGTTGCTATGTTCCCTTATTCAACCAGAAGGCAATAAGAATATGTAATAGCCTCGAAATTTGAGAAGATGTAATAATGACTAAGGTTAATTTATTATTTTTTCTGAATGGTACCAAATATACCAATGTGTTTTTCGATTTTCATATGTACAAATTTACCCGACGCTCGTAAGAGTAAAGTGAAGAAAAACATCGTGATGCAACCTGCACATATCAGTAAAGAAATTCAAAGATATGTGTGAAGTCACGTAAAATACGCGCTAGTTGTGGAGTTGCGGAGAATTGGTCAAACTACTATAATTATTTGTGAATTGTAAACAATCTATTAACAATATTATAATCGTGAAAACATTCGATCCAAATATTCAATTGAGGATATAATTTTGCAATTGACATTTCTCATCAAGTAAATATAAACGTTAAAATATTTAATAGGTTATAATTAGTTGCATTGATGTCTGACAATATTGAATAGCGACAAAATATCATGTGGACAATTAATTACATGCTACCTGCATGTATTCAATTCGGTCGACAACGTGTTCGGCGCCATTTTGTATTTATTTATGAGCGGCGAAAATAATGAAACGCAAAGAGAGACACGGTTTTTAATTAGAGATAATTTCAATGATAAATGTTCAATAAATCATTAATTAAATTAATGATACGAAATTGCTCTAAATAATGATATTACTACTCAAAATAATGATAATTCGTTTCCCTACAATATAATTTATAATTAAACTAAAAACATAACGTTAATGCATTTATTTAAGATTGTTAAATCCTCGTATAAATAGTAACTCCTTCTTGAACTTAAAATACCTTTTTATCTAGTTCATTAATTTGGAGCAGAATTCAATAACATTTTATAGTCCCACGCTTAACTGTCATAACAAATATGGACCTTAGCACCTTGGTATACGAGTGATAATCGAATAATAAAGCAGTTATCCCTATGTATGGGATATGGGAGCGGTCACTTGTATGAGGATAAGCTGCATTAGTATTCGGACATTGAACGAGTGCGGAAGGCAGCGGCCGTGCGCCCGCGCATCCAGAACACGGGGCCCTTTATCTATACATAATTACCTTTGTTAGTTGTTATACCTTCATTTAACTCGTGTACATTAGGCTTACAATAGTAAGTCTGTATGAAAATTTTAGGTGTAAAAATCAATGTGTAATTTACTCACAAGTTTACTAGTAAGGTCATTGAAGAGTTACAATAAGTCAGCTAGGAATGTACGAGTAACAAACGTTTATTGTTACTCGCATATCTAATCTGCTTTGCCTTCATCTCTTTTAATACAATTTATGAACGCTGACAGAGATCGTGTCACAATATAATTAAGGAACAACGTTGATTTCTGGGTCACGTTTGCGAAACCAAAATAAAGCAGATTAACGAGTACATTATTATATTAAGGCGAGCGTGTCGGGGAGGGACAGTGATGGATTGCGGCCCTCATTGCCCGACTATGAGATTCGATGCTCCAATTTTTCTGCTTTCATTTCCGTTGTAATTGGAAGCAGTGCGCTCCACCGGCGCCTGCCATTCTCATATACACTTCGCTAAACATATGACTGACATAATTCTAATATCGTATTTTTTGTTATTTTTATCCCCGCCAAATAGGATTTACTGAACCTCCCTACGACATGTAATGTAGAGTGTACAAACACTTTTATTTGTGTTAAAAAATATTTAGAACCTTGACAGTAGACAATAGTATGTTTTGAATAGTTACAACCATCTTTGAATAGCTAGTATGCCACATGCGTATTTTTGGGATAAAAACATGTTTAATTTCCTTTTGTCAGTTCCGGTATACAAAATGCCAAAATGACTTTCCGCCCTGTTTCCCTGCTTCAAAGAGATCTGAATATAAACACAAGCATGAAAGCAATCTCTTATGACATTTGTTATTCAAAATTAAAAACATGAATGTAGTGGGTTACGAAAAAGGTCAATCTTAATTATAATTAAATTTATGAACTTTTTAATTTAATTTTCATATTTCTTTTCGTATTTAAGTTAAGAGCAAGGGACTGAGCGTTTGCAACACAGTTGTGATTTTATTTGAATAGAAAAAGTAGGCAAAAATCAGCGGATCAACTAAATTAATTGGTCCGATGCCCATTGACATCGCAACGCCAGAGGAGGCACACATGTGTTGACGGCCTTTGAAGGAGGAGTGCGCTCTTTTCTTGAAGGCCCCTAAGCCTTAACCGTTTGGAAAGAAACACTGAGGACATAGTGATTAACAACGCACGTCTGCGAGGTATAGGTAACAACGAATATCTAGTAAAGCTGTATAGTAGATATATTATATCGTGATTTTTACGCGTATCGAGTGTCGATGGTATCGAGAGGCTCTAGTTGAGCAGAGAGGCGATAACAGGGTGCTGTTAGCGCCGCGGAAGCCGAGCTTGTTGGCGCGGTGCCAGCGCCGCCGCAGCCTGCACCACGCACGACAATATCCCTTCTACTAACTTGCAATTATTGGAAATAAGTGAAAATTGTTGTCGTAACGAAATTGAGAAAGCCCCGGTTAAGAACATTTTTATAAACTTACATAAATTAATACTAAAAATAGCAAGGTATTATGCCAAATACTGAAAAAGAATTAAAATTATCTATGATATATTTCCAAGTATCAAGAACAAGTAACAATCGTAATTGCACAATTATGGAAGGCTTCCTAGTATGTTAATTGGAGTGATAGCTGCGTCAAATGAAGGCTCAGTAAAGTGGTCTGCTATCAACGCTTCCTTAAACAGAGGCGCGCTGCT
>QDHC01002134.1:451062-462858 GCA_013186455.1 Papilio dardanus tibullus
GAGCACTAACTAGGCACTAACTCGGCACTAACCGGGCACTTGCCTTGGCACATCGCCAGTTATCTGCAATTTGTGTATTCCATTGACCAATTGTTTGTATTCTTTGATTGTAATTTATATGTAAGAAACTTTGATGTATTCAAATAAATGGTAACAATTTGTCCATTAATAAATCTTACTAAACTAAACACTATAAAACAAATTTATACGTATCGTCTTTACAATTAACTGCGGTCCAAATAAACATTTCACACAAGACAGACCAAAAGCAATATCCTAATGTATAGATTCGAGGAATCTTAAACGATGTTATCTTCGGATCCTTATCCTTCCTTACATAATATAAAACAATAACGCTTTTTTATGTTTGTCCCTATATATGCTTGAATCTTTAAAACTACGCAACGGATTTTGATGCGGTTTTTAATAGATAGAGTGATTCATAAGGAAGGTTTTCATGTATAATACATTCACAATATAGTAGAGTAACATTGATAATTTAGAGGTTTTTAATATGATGTCGTAAATTAACACATTTTAGCGGTAACATTGCAAACATTATACCGATTTGCACCCGTGCGCAGCCGGGGCGGGTCGCTAGTTATAAATAAATTACTTTAAAATGTATTATGTAATTGTTGTTAACTTATGACTTTAAAAATAGACATAAACTATATAAAACGTTATGTTAATGTTGTAACACAATTTTCCACGCAAAAAGGCTGTCAGGCTAAGTGGTAGAGAGTACATAATTACGCCCGAAGGCATTAGGTGCATCTAGAAAGCTGAGTGATGCGTTCCTTGCAGAGTAAGTTTCCACTGAGTGAAACATCCTGTATACAGTCTTTCTTCTCTTACACTCTCTTATAAAATGTAGAGATAGCAATGTTATAATAGAAGTGACATGTTATTTTTTTATGCAAAACGTGATAGAATTTTTATTCGTTTTTTATTATAAATACAATTTACTTCCTAAAATTGCCTAATAATAAATTACTAGAAAGGTAGAGGTAAACTATAAAATTAAATATTATAAAAATATCTTATAATTTTCGACGTCCTTGAAATAATAAAACGTGTGTTGACAACATCTGTTTGAATACTGCGTGAGTCTTAACAGTTGTTATAATATTATTGTCATAAATTGTCTATACTAAATTGACAAAGTAATACAATATTATATCACTAGCCAAAAGAAATATTAAGACGTTAACAAAACTACTTAAAAAAGCTGTTGAAATAAATCCATTAGTTCGCTGACTAATAAATACGTGTAGTGAAAAACTTAAACCACTTGAATAAGCTTAACGACGTCTCATTCATGGAACCTTTTTAATCTGTAGCATTGTGAACTGTCACAATGTCAAAGATCAATCGTGTAAACAGAACCACTTGTCAATACAAATAAACATTGATAGTGAATATAAAGAGAGTTATAATCGTAAACGAGTCGCTGGCGAGTCGTTAACGCGTCGTGCTCGTGACGCAGGTGGAACAAACTGTTTGATTGGTACTCCAGTTTAATTGTCTCGCAAGATCACTGACGGTTAATCATATGAGTCATATCATTGTTCATTGCAACTTTTTATTTCAAGTTAAGATATTTTGAAACGAGGTTTCTTAGAGAGCTTCTTCTAAGAAGACGTTTATTCATCATTACCGAACTCTGATGGCCGTTTTCACTAACAATCTCTAAATTTTAGGTAACCCTTAACGCATTTTAAATTTCACTTAACACTACTTTCGTTTTCACCTACAGTTAAGAGTCACTTTGGACCGCATGGGATCCGTTAGATTTAGAGAGATCCTTAAACAAATAGACACCTATCTAAAACTACTTTAGGGGTTGGTTGGTGAAAATGGGCGTGAGTCTAAATTGATCACTAACTTATGTTTTCTCAATAAACCAACACTAACAATTCGTGTGCAGGTACACTTTACAAAGATAAACAATGATAACAGTACAATCATGTTTAGTAGCAAGTTATTTATCATGAGTCTGTGAATGGTGCGCGCTATCTGTCGGTAGCTAATCTATGATGGCTCCGCGGCGCGGTGCAGTGCTAATTGGCAGCCACTTAGCGCGGAGGCTGTGGAGGTCGATTTATGTGACGTCGCGTGACGTCACCGCGCGGTACGAAGCGATGTTATTACTATGAACTATCGTTGGGATTATCAAACGTGTGAATACAGCCTTAAATTCGTGGAACAAGATACCGTTGATATCTAAGTTACTAAGTTAGTAAAAAAGCAACAATTGACTTTACGAATTGTCAACGTGAAACATGGATAAAGCAAACTTAGAACAAACACGTCTGTAAATGTTCAAAAGGCCCGAAGAATGTATCACGCCCTACGGGAGCACACTGCGACAAACTAATATACAATAACACTTATTATTATTGCTATAAAACTGATAATGGTGTGAACACGTTCAGAGTCCACTATAAGCTATAAAATTCCGGTCGCGTGACATGCAGCCGATGGTCCGTCATGTTGGAGGTTATTTAGGGTGATGTTATGGGACACAAACTTTTTAATTATGATTGCGGCTCGTAACGCCGGCGTCGGGTTTATCGCTATGAACCACATCGCGGTTATTACAAAAATTGTGTTACAATGTTATTATTCACAAAATACAATATTGGACTAGGATTATCTATAGGTACTTATTAGAAAATCCAGAAAAATATGAAACTATTCTATAGATCGACACTTCAGAAGGCTTCACTAGACTAACTTCGCGATAAAAACGGAGATTTTATTTTGGTTTAAGTCGGTTTTTATCGCGAACTTGTTCTACAATAATTAAGCCGAAACAACAAGTAAGGTCCGTATTTTGTCTATTACTATACATAGACCCCAAATTAGCACAGGAACTAACTACATTCGAAACCGGCTTACTCCAAAGGACCGCGATATCTGTCTCGCCTATAGAGGTTTCTCTTTAATCCGAGTTTCTCGCTTATGGAGGTAGCACCAAATAATGACTCTCGCTTATAGAGGTTTCTCGCTAATCTAGCTTTGTATACGATTTAAAAATTGTTAGGTGGAGAAGCGTATACATACATCTTGCAGTGTAATATAGCTCAATCTATGAACGGCTGTGTAAAGCCGATAACGCGGTATAATTAAGTACAACAGAAGCAAACATAAACGCCGTCACTGAACAAACAGATGACTTAGTCGCAGATACCAAGGTCGGTAGAGTTAGCAATGTGCGACTAATCAGTGTTACCGTGTACCTACCGCCATGACCTTGAGACATTCTATAAAATAACAGGCATGACTTCACAGTGTGAAAACATATTTTATAATAGAAATACAAGATTGGTTACAATCGAATCCATTCCTAATATCTTTTGTTTGTTAGAAGAAAATGAACTAAATAGTAGCCCACTTGTCACGCATCACCGAGGAGCGATGGTCCGTTACCTTTCTTCGTCAATAACAATTTGTCATCAAAAGCTTCTCGATGATTATGTGAAGTTTAGCAATCGGATCATCTATAGATAATTATGACTGCTACCGTGTGAAGCAGGGGCAGATCGCTAGTTAAAAATACAATATGTCCTATCAGTACTAAGTGGTATGTGAACTAAATGTAACAGGTGAGTTACAACATTGTTAGCCGGCAGTTATACGAGGTGAGGCCGTGGGCTGTAATTGCCGAGTGTCCCGACATAAGACAATGGCCGAAGCCGAAGCCGGGGTAATGCCCCAACCAGCGCCCACAATTATTGGACGCCCATTTGTTGCTCCAAATAAACGCCCCAAGTTTGTGGCAAAATTAGGAAAGTATTTTACGATACTGATATTGCCCAATAAGAGTATAATAATTGTTTTACTTTGTAGTATTAATCTTTTCATGTTATGGAGCCAGCACACACGTACACTGCGTACGGCGATGTAATTTTTTTATTGTAATAAATAATGTGTGTCATAAAATTATGTTCAATCGGAAGTCATGTACTACTCGAATGTGAACCAAAAGCGTGCTTCTCCGCTGCCCGTATCAATGTACGACTTCCCGCTTATCCCGCGGGAGCAGGCAGTCGGCGGGAAGCGGGCCGCGCGCCAGGATGTTGACATCACGTGCAATGGACCTGGAGAGCCTTTACCCTGTCACTTGTCATCAATATTGATAATAGCTTCCTACTATTATACTATTGAGAGGAATTGACGTGACAATAAAACAATTTGTCACTAAACAGAAACAAAAACAAGGTTTGTATACGCCATGTTTTAGTAAAAACTCTTGCCTTTCAAGCATAGAACATTTTTAGTTGTATTTTTTGTTTTGCTCTCAGCAATTTTAGTTTATTTCACGTGATGGATCCTATTGAATAGAGTTTTCGCGTCTCATTGAACCCGAAAGTCCGGCCGTTGCACGAATAAAAATCCGCTATTAGTAAAATTCAGTTTTTTGTTGCTACATAAATTCATCCATCGAATTCGAAAACATGCAGCGCAAAAAGGAACAAATCCGGACGTATCCGGATGAAAGCGGTGAAAACCGGTTCAAAAGGGCGAAATGGAAGTCGAAACTAATGATCGTGCGAGCCGCAGTCGAATCTGCGACCGGATTTTACGTAGTCGGATTTTGGCGAAGTTTTAAAACACTCGCCCGAGATATTTCCATCTCTAGAGGCGTGGGAATACGTTTCAGATTCGTATCGACTCCAAAAACATTTTATAGTTGCTCTGCAACGCATGCCTTTGACAGTTGCTCTTACTCTATAAAGTGAACTAAAATTAACAGTGCGTCTGCGTTGTATTCGCAACCTTGCTTCAAGCGAATAGGGTTCAAAATATAACTGCATTGTTTCGTGTGCAAAAGCATGATTCAAAGTGATCTCCGAACCGCTCTGGACAAATAAGATAATGGAATTTCAAGATCGAATTTGCCGAACGATATTTGATCTTATCACAAAGGTATAACAATCAATTTCGGTCGTGGAACTACGTTATTTATGCAGTGCAACAATCTCGTACAATACCTTAAGGGGTTAAGGTTTGTTTGGTTAAATTATCTTAACCCGTTCCGTTAACTGAAGCCGGTAGCATCTTAGATGCGTGACTTCGTGTTTTTGTATAGAAGATTCATCATATTTTCCCCCGAAGGCCGGATTTCCTGACAATGCTATCCTAGTAACGTAAAAAATATATAAATCTATGGTCAAGTAATAACAATAGTTCACGTGGCGACGAACAAAAAGTGTCAGTGGGCGGCAAATAAACTGAGAATTTGTCACCGACCGCACTCCCCCCCCCCGTGCAGCCCCCCTCTCTGCTCAATTGTTACTTTTTGCCGCGCAACGAATTTCCCGCGCGGAAACACGCATAGGGGTGTCTCTGAGTTTATTTACATTACGCCAGTTACATATTCAAACTTTGTAATAGTAACGATTAAAGCTTTTTGTTTTGTAATCGATCAATGAAATATTACAACTTTATTTCTAAAAAAAAAAATAAAATCTAAACTACTTAATCTTGCTACTTTACGAACTAAAAAACATTATCGTCCGAGTTTTTACAATCTTTTTATAAAATTTTGATATATTCAGAAAAAAATTAACCGAGTCCAATGGAAATGCAAATAAATGCGAACTTGATGAAAAGTAACATTAGCCTTTGTCGAGTCAGGATGGAGGAAGGGGAGTTAAAACAGCGAGCGCGGTTTGAAAACTTAAAAAAACTTTCGCCTTCCGCTCCCACAATCTTTCGTTTGAAGTGAAAATTGTAAATTACAACAGACGAAATTACGAAAAGAAGCGATATAATTGAACTTGTCGCCAATTTAAAAAAAAATCACAAAGCCAAGAATAATTTCTTCAATGAAATTAGCTTTAGAAATTAAAAGACATTTCAATTATTTCATCGTCCAGAATAAATAAAATAGATATTGATTACACTTGTAGTGTAACTATAAGCTACAGTGACAACCCTAGACAAGTCAAACACATTGCCGAATTGCCGCGTTCGACAAGCCCAGCGCGCACGCATCCGCGCTTTTTTAAATCTTTATATCAGAATAAGTTAATCAACATAAATGTACTTTGTTTTCTTGTAAATACAAATCAATCTATTTTTATTTCTTAGTGTCAAGTAACTGTAACTCGTAGTTTACAATATTTAGAGTGTATAATCGACTAATAAACGCCTAAAACAGTAGCACGTATCTATTTCTCTTGTTTCAATTGCGGACTCCGCCCACGTCTGCTCTCCCAGATGTTCGCCGCTCACAAAGGCTCCATAAATATTCATTAATAAGACAATAAGGTCACTTAGGGCCGCGGACAATTATCCCGGACACAATGGGCCCTTTCTTTCCGCGTTCCTTCGGGAGATAAACAGGTGCCCGTTCACAATCAAAATACCTTCTCATAATTATTTTCACCTTAATAAGTACCAAAGATAACATTTTCTTTTTAACGTATATTTCCTACACATGTAGTAGTAGGGGCTATGTTTCCGCAACTCCACGACTGGCGCGTAATTTGCGTGAGGGCAGGTCTTAGATCACTCCAGCCAAATAAACTCTCCAAAGAAACCTATTTCAGTATAGCATTTTTGCCGGTGCAAAGTTCAACATATTTAATCCTGAATACGAAGCGTATTCTTGGTATACAATAAGGAAGGTTAATCAATTGCTAAACTAACCGTGAAATTAACTAAAAAACTATCAAACGCGCCGACCACATAATGAATATATTAATTGTGACACAAACTGTCATGTCCAGTGAATATTAGATAATGAACTCAGCCCACTAATTATGATTAGTAATTACGCGACTGCGTATGTAAATAAGTTTTTATAAATCGTAATCGTGGCCAAGTATTTTGTAATTACATTTGATTGAGATTTAATTCAGGAATGAAATTAGATTGTTAATTCGTCATTAAGTGCAGTTAAGCTGTGTTCACTCTACTGTGAAGCGATTACTTTTACATACTTTTCCCTAAATTAAGTATAATAAAGTAACGTTGATTTGTCCACTAAAATGGACTGATTAAAATGAGCTAAAGTTTACAACAATTATTGCAAGGTTAAAAAAAATGTCATTAATAATAGAGACAAATACTTTTAATTTTCATCCACTTTTGTTTCTTAATTCGTTTCGTTTTTGTTTCTTTGTAAACGTCGCAGTTCTTTTTTAAATATTAGCAGATTTTTGTGAATTTACTAATTTTTCCTTAACCAAGCTATTTCTATGGTATATGGTTCACGACAATAGTCGAATGTCGGGATTCGTACCCACGACCGCGAGATGGCACTCCGTACCACAAACCAATAGGCTATTGGCGCTTAAAATTATTTCGATTAATTGAAATATTGATCGATATCTGTGTTCATTAAAATGCTGGTTGGTCGCACGACGCACGTTGAAAAACGTACTCGTAAAATGTTCCCGTACTAATGCGTTATTCATATAACTAATTAAACACAATTGACACAATGACAGGCGACATCGCGCCTAATTGATATTCAATTGTTTTAATAATTTAACTGAATATTTGATTTAGAAATATTTCATTCGATGTAATTAATTTTACGCTTATAAAAGGTATGTGTTGTTGAAATGTTGCCGGGATTTAGATTTGAAATAAGGTTTTGTCGGTTATTTAATTACGTTTAAAGTAATTAATGTTGCTACCTTCATGCTATTGTTGGACTTTCATGTAACATTACGACTTTCAAATACAACTGTCAAAATACTTATATTAAAACATATTTATTTTTAAATGAAAGCCACAACATGTCCTCGAATACTGGTCGTTACCATCATGGTGTTTGTTTAAACTGTCTTCCAAATTGATAAAAGTGTTAATGTAAAAAAATGTAATGTAGTTCGAGTCATGATGCGCTCCATTTTCCTTCACATCAAGACTAGCGCGTATTTTGCGTCACTTTTCACAAACTTTGAATTTCTTCGCCGATATGTATTAATTAAAATATTAATGTATCAAATATAAAAAACCTAAACAACATAGAAATTGGCAAAAAATACAATGTAATTCTTGTAACAATTTATTAACAAGTATATGAACTATAAGATAATGAGGCGTCTTTCTGTTAAGCGCCAACCTTCCTACGTATCACAACACAATAGCTCGGAGTAGCGTAGCATGTAATTATGCGAAACCGACTCAACTAAAATCCGTCATGAGTCAATGTCAGGGTCAACGACCTTTACTGTACCTATAATACAAGACAACAATTTTGTCTTAACATGTATTAGTTATTTGGACGTTTACTGTCACTATTGTTACATAGATTTTTTAATATTCGTGTATATTATTAAGGTTTTGAACCAATCTCGCAAAAAGGTAAGTACAATATAATTATAGAAAAGGCGACGTGAACTCGCTTAGAATTTTGATATGATGATCTTTCTACGACAGACTGTTAATAGTAGATTTTAAGAAGAATTTCCATGACTTGTTCTTAGTATCGGCTATAGTATATTGACGTCATATTATTATATTAAATGTAGAGAAGGACAGAGCACTGGTAAGGGTTCAGCTTAGCGCGGGACACGCAGGGGTTGTAATGCTATTTGATTAGATTTGTACTGCTCAGACTTCATTTTGACTCAAATAACCAATGTTAATGTTGTTATTATTTATTACTTGTTGTTTGCGACTCCGTCTCCTTAGAATTAAAAATATGGCCCATGTTACTCGGGAATAATGTAGCTTTCTAATGATGAAAGAAATTTTGAAATCGGCTCAGTAGTTATCGAATATACAAAGTTTCTCACTTTATATGTTAGTATAAATAATTAAAAATACCTAACTATTTAGTTACCATTTAAACCATTATAGGTAGCCATGATACAATAAAATAACCTTATCCTCATCCTTACATAGTATAAAACAATAACGCTGTTTTATGTTTATCCCTATATATGCTTGAATCTTTAAAACTACGCAACGGATTTTGATGCGGTTTTTTTAATAGATAGAGTGATTCATGAGGAAGGTTTTCATGTATAATACATTCACAATATAGTAGAGTAACACTGATAATTTAGAGGTTTTTAATATGATGTCGTAGATTAACACATTGTAGCGCTTACATTGAAAACGCTGCAGTATTTAGTATCAGCATTATACCGATTTGCACCCGTGCGAAGCCGGGGCGGATCGCTAGTTTATCATATATCTTAGTTACAATACAATCAGCTGTTGCATACGAACCTAACATAACGCACGGAGCGCGGCCTGCGCTTACGCACATCCCATTCACAAATCCTTTATCAATGACGCTTAACACACACACACACTGCAAAAAACCACAACACATAAAACTATCACTCGCGCCCGGATATTTTCACTATTTTTTTTTATTTTGAAGGCTGTATATAATGTAGACGCTGTGAACAGTCGCGGGCGGGAACATTGACTGAGGAACGGCGTGTTTGTCCGTCCGTCCGTCCCGCTCTAGCGTTGCGTAATGTTAACGGGTCATAGAGTAAGTACATTATGTTTGTACAAAGCGGTACACTTATTGGGCTTCGGTCAAATTATATCAATATTGGATTTGTCGTTTGTGATTGTAAGACTATGTTAATAGATTTAGTCACCGCACTTAAGTTGCGAGTATCGAATATTTATTTTTAAAATTTACGGCAATAGAGCAATATGTATCAGATTTAAGCCGCACCAGGATAGTATTTTAGTCGAGTAGCAAGTAGCATTTATCCGAACAAGGGATTTATTACTGTTTGGATTCCGTTAAGTGTAAACCTACGCACTAGGATATTAGTTTAGTAACTAAACGTGTCCGAACAGCAACATTTTAGTAGAGTAGATTAGTAGGCAAGGCTTCAGTGACTAGAATTATTGTACGCCTATTATTTATAGACTTTTCTTTAATATAAATTGTATTATAATAACATATTTGGATCTATATCTCGGGTGAAACTTCGCCGTCACCCACACACCGAAACAGTTAAATCGTCAATAGAGAGCCGTAATCAAATCTTTGTGTACTGCGAGAAAGCTTATTAATGTGTAAAGCAATAATTTAGGCTGTAACACGTGGGTGCTATGTTATGTGCATACATGAATAATTATAATAGATGAATATAAAAGTGTGAGCAAGGTGACACGAGTGTAAGGCACCGCGTACACAAGTTTACACAAATCTGTGAGTTTGGTGTCTAATCGACTGTCCTAAAATAATCATATAGTTGCCGTAAGTCACGTAAGCCTTGTACGCACTAGGATAGTATTTTAGTCGAGTAGCAAGTAGCAAGATTTCAAACAAAGGATTTACTAATCTATTCTATTAAAATGTTGGTGTTCGGACACGTTTAGTTACTAAATTATTGTACTACCATAGTGTGTAGGTTTAGGCTTAAACGAGTCCGAATAGTAGTAAATCCTTTGATCGGATAAATGCTACTTGCTACTCTACTAAAATACTATCCTTGTGCGAACAAAGCGTTAGAAACAAAAGTAACCGATTTTCCAAGGCTTGTGTACAATGGGCCTTAGTTTGAATAATTGTAAGTCAATCGGTTTTAAATGGAGTTTTAATTATTTAATTACAGGGTTTAGATCTACATCTGTTGGTTGACCGTATTTGGAGTTTGTAAGGAATCAAAAACATTGTTTTAATTGAAGTACAAATTAATGAATGAAATAATAACTGTTTAAATTAACCATATGGCGTAATAACTGCCGCTCGTGTTGCGTGCTTTATTAATTCAAAAAATGATTAATAGTATAGCAAATTATAAAATACGTAAAATTTATCTAAGTTATATTAAGTATGATAATGTAGTTAGATAAGTTTGATTAAATTAAAAACAGCAGAAAAATGTAAAATGTCGTGATTTTGACATCTTTAAAAGCTTTAAAAGAAATCCAATTACAATAATATATTCAATTAATGTTAAAACAATGTTCAATTCGCATAACTATTTAAGGAGTGTTAAAATAAAAAAAAATTGATCAATGAACTATCAAGGAACTAAGTTCTAAGCTTGAACGAGTTATGCGTACAGAATGGCCAACTGATACAAACGATAATCGAATATAGACTTTATTGTTTGGTTATAGAGTTGAAAATTAAACGTTGATTACAAGGCGTATCAAAGCTATGCGGAACTTGAGCGAAAGGTCACGGTTTTTTCGCTAATGCTTGATTGAGAATCGACCTCACGTGAACTGTTGCTGCTCGGTAAAATATACCATGAGTTTACAGCAGTATAAAAGCACACTGTTATCTGAGTGTTTTTAAGAAAAAAAATAAGACCGCAATCTACTCTACTGTAAAGTAAAATTTGTTACAAAACAGTAAGTCAATTGAACAACCGAATTTGTTTTTAGTGAAATTCCTGGTGACTTATAGCAAGTAACAAGTTCTTTGAAGTTCATTGCGCGCCGACTGCGGGCGGGACGGCGACATAACTACGACGGAGAGGCGACGGAGAGGCGACGTAGCGACTTGATCGAGTTACCGTCTCTACTTTGTGCCCTTTGCTCTCTCCCTTTTAATTACACTTCTTACCGGTAAATCAATTTGAATCAGCTTTCCTTTGAAATGTTACGCCTTTATTGGAAACGTTTTTATGTCTGTCTATTGTTACAATGTTCCGGACTAGAGTTCTAAAAGGTTGAAGAAGAAAGAGTATCTTTAATGTAATGATAACACTATTAAAATTAAATGAGAAGTAATAAATATTAATGACTATGTAATAGACGGAGAGGTATTAACCCTTTTTTTGACGGAGTATCCTGTGAGATACAGTCAAATTGAAAAAAATATATCCACCAAGTTAT
>QDHC01002134.1:467716-492246 GCA_013186455.1 Papilio dardanus tibullus
TTCCCCTAACTACAATTATAACTTTAACTCATACAGACAGTGACGTTATCAACTAGTTATAAATAATATAACGTATAAAATGATAACTTATACGATTAAGTCTTTCAAGGCTGACAAGTTTATGTAGGCGCCTACCTATTTAAGTGGATCTGAAAATCTTTATGCAATAAACTTGCCTGCGAGTGAGAAAAGGGTCACAAATCATTCAGTAATGTTTTTTTTTTAAATGGAAAGTTATTCGGTTATTTACAGCTGTATCGAGCAAACCGATCGCTGCACTAAGAAACTTAAATAAAACTGTAGAATCTGCTAAAAGGTTCGCTGCAACATTATATGGGGCAGAGTGCAAAGCATCTTTGGAATATTTCAGCGCAGGAAGGCTTTCCGGCGGCTTCCTGAAAACGATACCCCCTCGCGCCACTCGCCCCTCGCCCCGCGCCCCGCGCCCCGCGGCGCACACGTAAAATATCTTTACAGACTTTACTGAGAAAGTTCAACTTTGTCTTATGTCTAAGTGAAAGTCATGTTATGCTGAATACACCGGTGTGCTGAATGCAATCATGTCATGTGTTTCAAGAATTAACTGGTACTTTTTATGAAAACTTATAATTACTTTATAACCAATTATTATTAACCGGGAAAACTATTTATTTTTTGTTAAATCCACGTTAAAATAATATTTCTTAGTTTACGAAGAATGTTCCTTACTATTGGTAAGCCTTTATCAAATAGGGTCTAAAAGAGATGTATGTGCAATCGAGTAGAGTAGGCGATGTGTAGCAAAGTCAAGGGTACCTTGAGGCGGGAGGCAGAGGGCGCGCGCGTCGACAAATAGAGGTACTTACCGGCGGCGGGTACAGATGGCTACACGCGGAATGTGGATTTAATATGTACTGATATCTTATCTGTTTATGTATTGACCCACTCACATTCTCTCTGTTTGATTGAACACTGAGTACCGCTGTTTGTTACATTACGAATTATTTAGTACACTAATATGTTAATCCATTTTGCCTATTACTGGGAAAAATAACACTTACATGTTACTACATTCATTTTAACAATATAGCGTTGAAGAAAATGTATCCTCTGCAGTTATCAGTCATGTCTCTTTTACATCGCCGGCGGCCATTAGCAATCCCCGCTGACGGTAGGTGAGGCCGTGTCCGCCGGGCACGGTGGTGCAATGTGCATCCGGTCAACTTTTTGTTTGTTTGAGTTTTTCCGAGCTGCAGTTTCGTAAATAGTTTATATTTTCATTGAGTTAGGTTAGAAAATAAGTGCAACAACATGTAATAACATCATACAACAGAACATGTATAGTTACATATATTTAAAAAGATGATTAACATGTAATCAAATTGTTCACGGAACTATGATTTTAGTGCTCAACGCCTGGTTATTACTTATCAAACTTTTTAATAAGTGAATTGATTCTCTGCGGCTATCAACGCGTTACCAGAATGCCCGTTATAAGGTGGGCGGCGAGGCTGGCAGGGCATCTTCAGTGGGCAACGCTCACTGGGTCGGACAAAACACGCCTTGCTCAACAAACATGTGGCGTAAGGCACTCTTCGTCTGCTGCTGCTTGGCGCTCGCCCTCGCCGAGCCTGAAGGTTAGCTTTTTCTAGTAATTTTAGCTTAGAGAAACACAGTGTAATACTGTGTCTACTCGCAGACGTTGTTACTTGTTGTGGGAGGTGCTAACATCGTTGTACACTGTGTGAACAGCGACAGAGGACCGCATCGCGGAGGCTGACGCCTCGGCGTACGCCAGGGCGCAGTCGCAGCTCATCGCTCCCAGAGACCTCGTCATCAGTCCCGAGCCACTCGGTATGTTCACTAACTTTTACAACCTATATGTGTAAATCAAACACATAAAGTATTTTTCTGATCATTAATTCCAGTTCAGTATAATTCTCTGTAGTCTGAATCAGAGATTCTTATAGTTTCTCATGGAGTCTTTTACAAATTTTACTGGCTTCGTCAAACTCACTGTTGCTATCTTTCTTCTTCAACTTGTTAACCCACATTTTTCTCTCAATCGTTCACACCCGCTAGGATATTCGTGGATCCTCGGGTCTATCTAGACTCCTTGAGTAGTCACTCCTCTAAACTAGGTAGTATTATTGGTGTAATAACAAGCGACCGTTGCTAGGAGACAAGCGATGCAGCCAGGAGGGGGACATGTTCTACGTGCGCGCGGCCGCCGACTGCTACATCTGCGGCTGCTTCACCTACTACGGCAACCTGTACCCCAAGTGCGCGCGCTGCAGCAACTGCCCCGCCCGTGAGTACACCTCCTCCTAAAGCACCTGCACCCTCTCCTCCTTATCGTACTATTGCCTCTGCAATAACGATAGGCTTCCTCTTTAATAGTCCCAAAGCAATTTTAGTTTCTAGTTATATAATTTTCGTATGTAATATCTATTTATTTAGTTTCATAACATTTATTTCAGGTTCTTAAAATACACCCAATATAACAAGTTATTAATTTTAAGACATAAAATCAAATTTAAGTAATAAAAATCACAATTTTCTATTTTTCAATTATCGGAACAATAAGTTAATGTTGTCTACAAATAGAATGTTTAAATGATTCCCACTTATTTAATATAAAAAAGCTATATTTTCAATCGTATGAAATTAACAACAATTTTCTAATTTTCCAGCCACACCCATACCGGCTCCAGGTAATGTACTGTTTTAATCTTTACTATTGTAATAAGATCAACAGCTTAGCTGAAGTATGATCTAAAGACATACACACAGATATTCCGTCAACTACTTATATTATAATTTAAAAAATAAACTGGAAAAGTCATTTAATTTTAGTACAAGAATCGTTGGAAACTCAGGTAATTTTTTTTATGAATTTCAGTGAGCTATTTTTTATTCACTTACAATTTAACTAGCAGAAGAGTTATTATTAATCCAAATCAAAAATATTTAAAAGTAATAAAATCAAAAACAAAGTTTATTACGGAAATAATTTTTTTGAAGTTAGCAAAAAGTGAAGTAGGAAACAAACGCTACATTTAACTAACTCCAATAACTTTAAAATTAATTTAAAGCTTAATGAAAATTAAAAGAAGATGGATTATAAATTTTACTAGTACTTTAAACCGCATTTAAGTATAAAACAGAATCCGCATAAATTAGTAAGTTTCAAATCGTAGTATTTAACAATACGTCGCGTAAAATAAATAGTTGTATTCCCGTACAATAGTGGTGGGGGTTAGAATAGAAGGGATTCATCCCTTGTCCGTGTCCTGTCAGCCGCAGGGCGCCCCCCACCGGCGCGCGGGCGTGATGTGGTTATTACAATAACATTAAAATTAAACATTAGAAAATATTGTCAAATCACAGATATTATAATAATATTTATTTCATATTCTTTTTCATTTGTTTTTTATTTCTATTTTATTAAGATTCTAGAATTCGGAGAAGTAAAAAGGGCTTTTTGCTGTGGATATTGTATTGTTGAATTCGGAAACTATATTGTCCGTGCAATATAAATATTATAAAATAAAGTACAGTAATAATATAACGTTCTCATATACATTGTGTTGTAGCGCCCATCGTTATCGACGACGGACCATGGATCCTGCCGCGGCCGGCGCCCGCGCCGCTGCCGCTGCCCCGGCCCGCACCCAACCCTATATGTAAGTCTAAAGACACAGCCTATGTGATGTCACTTTAATTAAAAAGTGGTAAGTACCATATGTGATTTGATGATAGCCGCATGTTAATAAAATATTTATCACGTCAAAATAAATGGTCAAAAGGGCAAAATACAGGTCAGTTGTCATAAACATCATCGTGCATTGCAAAGTAATGTGGATATTAAATAAAATAAATTAGTTCTGTTGTAGCCGCAGCCGCAGCCGCGCTGCAACACTAACTGATTGATAAAAATAATGTCTACTCTTGTCGCAGTGTAACCGAATAGGAATTATGTTGAGTTAAGAAATCATTTCATGTAATATTCAGACGATTAATTGTGTACAAGTTACAAGATATACTATTGTCAACAGGCCCGCCCCCGATAGTCATCCCCGGGCCCCCGCGGCCGTACCCGGTCCCCGTCCCGGTACCGGGCAAGCGCATCCTGGTACCGGTCCCGGTACCGGTACCCTCACCGCCGGAGAAGATTTACATCCGCGGACCCTCGGTGCCTGTACCCGTGCCCTATGAGAAACAAGTGCCCGTACCCTACCCGGTAAACAGGCCCTACCCGGTGCCGTCGCCGCCGAAGATCGTAAAGGTCCCGTACCCCGTACCCGAAATCATCCCCGGGCCGGAGAGAAAGATACCTGTACCGATACCGGTACCGTCGCCACCCATCAAATTACCTTACCCCGTACCGGTCCCCGGACCGGTGAGGGACGTACCGGTGCCAGTTCCCGTTCCATCGCCCCCCGTACCAGTTCCATACCCAGTTAATAGATACATCACGATCCCCGGCAAAGACAGATTAGTTCCAGTACCAGTACCAGTTACACGTAAGTATATATTTTACATATTTTGTAACTTTGGAGTAAAAACACCAATAATCATAATAATTTCTTATTTTTTAGAAACCAAAATATACCCTGTACCGGTGATAATCTACGTAGGTAAGAATCAGCATTCAAACCTGTTACAGCTTTACTTATTTCGTTTTACATCGCGTCGACAAACCTCTTAGAGGTTATTGAAAAATATTAAAATAAATTATCGGTGTAAATGAAGCGTCAAAAGTGATTTCTGTAATCGAGCTGAACTACCGGCGGCGTCGCGCCGGGACCTACATACAAATGTTCTGCTTATTTAAGTTAACGTTTGATTCGTTCTCTAGACATAATATACTGTAAACAAAAGGTTTATAGCATTTTGTTCTAAAGTAGGTTTACGTTTCTTTGAAAAATTATTTGACATCAATACGAATATAATTCAATACACCTTCCGGAAGTTCACTACTTGATAAGGGACCACCTACCCATAAAATAGAGGACGAGATTACGAATGCTTCTTGTTAACAATCTTGAACATTTATACAGGGTGTCCCGTAAGTCGACGCCAAAACTGAAACAGGTGATAGAGGAAGTCCTAAGAGACACCAGAAAAATATAAAAAAAATCTATGTCTAATAGTTTATGAACTATAGCATGTTCTAAATTTTCGAAAAAAAGTACACCCTGTGTTGGTTTTTCGCCTGCAGTAGCTATAACTCTTTACTTTTTTATTTTTTTATTTTTCTTGTCTAATCTTAAATAGTGTTTGTATAACCTATTGTTTAAAATTATAAGCTAACTGCTACAGATTAGAAGATAATGCCACTTTTATCCGAACTATAACGGAACGATTAAATATTCGCCCAACTTTAAATGACTGTCCTGAAAAAAAATGTACCAACGCTATTATGGCACGTCGCGCGAAAAGTTGGCGCATTTAATAAGGATTTTAAAATGGTATAGCACTTGCTACATTATTTCTTACATAACAGGGAAAAAAATATTTTTCTTCCAAAATCGTCATTTTTAAAAAATCTTATTATCCATTAAAAGTGATTTTAGTGCATAAAAATGGCATTGAATGCCACTTCTAGTTTAAACGGGAGGAAGAGGCATTCCGTGAAGTTCAAGTGAGACAGATATTGACGCTTTCGAGTGTTTTTTTTTTTGCGATAAATTTTCCTTATGTTTTAAACAATTATAATTGGGTTGCTAAAATTATAAAAAAGCATGTTCGCTTTCCTTCAGCTCCAATACAACTAACATCTTCTCAAAAATTACCGGTTCGCATATCGTTGTAACGATACAAAGTTACAAAGTACACTTTGAACATACATTGAAGCTGAACAGCTGAGTTAATCAGCAGTGTAAGATCTGCCGAACTGGATGAAGGCCACGAACAGACCAACGTGAAAGACATCGCTCGACCAAGACAACGGCTCCAGAGAAAGAAAAAATCTTAATCCCAGTAATTTTTATAGCAAGAAAAAAAAACACTCGAAAGCGTCAATATCTGTCTCACTCGAACTTCACGGAATGCCTCTTCCTCCCATTTAAACTAGAAATGGCATTCAATGCCATTTTTATCCACTAAAATCACTTTTAGTGGATAAAAAGATTTTTTAAAAATGATGATTTTTGAAGAAAAATATTTTTTTCCCTGTTATGTAAGAAATAATGTAGCAAGTGCTTTACCATTTTAGAATCCTTATTAAATGCGCCAACTTTTCGCGTGACGTGCCATACTAGCGTTGGTACATTTTTTTTTCAGGACAGTCATTTAAAGTTGGGCGAATATTTAATCGTTCCGTTATAGTTCGGATAAAAGTGGCATTATCTTCTAATCTGTAGCAGTTAGCTTATAATTTTAAACAATAGGTTATACAAACACTATTTACGATTAGACAAGAAAAATAAAAAATCAAAAAAGTAAAAAGTTATAGCTACTGCAGGCTAAAAACCAACACAGGGTGTACTTTTTTTCGAAAATTTAGAACATGCTATAGTTCATAAACTATTAGACATAGATTTTTTTTTATATTTTTCTGGTGTCTCTTAGGACTTCCTCTATCACCTGTTTCAGTTTTGGCGTCGACTTACGGGACACCCTGTATAACGTATTTTTGCTACTACATACTGATGTTAAGTTTAGTTGACAAGTTTCATTAGTGAGTCAAGTCATCAAGACACTGCCTTTATAACTATTGCAAATGAACTTTAATTTGTTGTGTCCCGTACAGCGCCCCTGTGCCGCGGCCAGAGACCTCTGGTACCGTTCCGACTGCCGGGCTCCGGGTGCAAGATCCACGTCTGCAAGGTCAAGTACAACTACGTCTACATAGAAACTTCTGACGATCCTATTTGCAGTAAGTATACAATAAATAACGTTGAGCTAAATACAATATTTGTCAAGAAAATATGCTAACGCTACTTTTCTCTTCAATATTTAGATACACCAGACATCCCGTCGCCGATTCCTGTATGGCGTAAGTTTTAGTCGATTTGGTAAATTTGATGTTGAATAATTTTGTAAAGAAAGCTAAGGATCCAACGGATTATTTCAGCTTCACCGTCTTCTGCAAATGCAAACGCCAACGCAATAGCCAACGCCGGCGGATGGGGCTCCAACGCCAATGCCAATGCCCAAGCCAACGCCATTGCAAACGGTTTGATTGGAGATTCGTCAGCTAATGCCGCCGCTAATGCCAACGCCGGTGCCTACCAAGGATTAAACCTGTTCGGAGGAATTGGTGAGGGAATTTCTCGAGCACAGGCCGAAGCGATAGCCAACGCCGCGGCGAGAGGTTTCGGAGGTTGGTCGGGCGCCGACGCCCACGCCGCTGCCAACGCGGCGACCGGAGGATATGGAGGCTACGGCGGCTCGTCTGCCGACGCTAGTGCAGTGGCGAATGCTCTATCCGGAGCGTACGGCGGCTTGGGCGGCATAGGATTGGATCGTTACGGTAGCTCCAGTGCAGATGCTAATGCAGTCGCGAACGCCGCAACGGGAGGATACGGTCCAGGAGGAATTTCGAACGCCGACGCCAACGCTGTTGCTAATGCTATAACTGGAGGCTACGGGGGCATATCGAGCGCCGACGCTACTGCAATAGCCAATGCCGCCAACGGCGGATGGGGCGGATATGGTGGATCAAGTGCAGATGCAAATGCAGCGGCGAATGCTGCTACAGGCGGATATAACAGACTCGGAGGCTGGTCAGATGCTAACGCCAATGCCATAGCGAATGCTGCCACCGGCGGATGGGGAGGATACGGCGGATCTAGCGCTGATGCTAATGCCGTTGCGAATGCTGCCACCGGCGGGTGGGGAGGATACGGCGGATCTAGCGCAGATGCTAATGCCGTAGCGAATGCTGCCAACGGCGGTTGGGGAGGTTTCGGCGGATCTAGCGCTGATGCTAATGCCGCGGCGAACGCTGCTACCGGCGGATACAACAGACTCGGAGGCTGGTCAGATGCCGAGGCCAACGCTGTGGCGAATGCCGCTACGGGCGGGTACGGTGGATTAGGCGGCTGGTCGGACGCCGAAGCTAATGCGGCAGCGAACGCCGCCGCCGGCGGATACGGTGGTTTGGGCGGATGGTCCAATGCCGATGCCAATGCCGCAGCGAATGCTGCTACCGGTGGTTACGGAGGTATTGGCGGCTGGTCAGGCGCCGATGCTAACGCGGCAGCGAATGCGGCTACTAATGCATACGGTGGACTGGGAGGCTGGTCCGGCGGTGAAGCAAACGCAGCAGCGAATGCCGCAGCCAATGCGGTGCTGGGTGGCTACGGAGGATACGGCGGATGGGGCGGCGCGGAGTCCCAGGCGCAGGCTCAATCCCAGGCTCAGACGCAGGGCTACGGCGGCTACGGCGGCTACGGCGGCAGTGAGGCTCAGTCGCAAGCGCAAGCGCAGACCCAAAGCCAATTAGGTGGATGGCCAGGCTACGGTGGCTCTCAGGCCCAGTCACAGGCTCAGGCCCAAACATTAGCAGCGGGATACAAGAGTGGCGAAGACAGAAGAAAAAAGAGGCACGTCTTCTAATATAATAAGGTAAAGTTATGTTAAAAGTATATAATGAAAAGTACTGAATCGTGAGTAAAATTTCCTTAGGTCAAGTATACAGCGTATTCCTCTTAAAGAGGAATAAACATATTTTGTGAGTCCAAAAAAATGTTGCTCAATGCATTTATATTTATAACTTTTAAAGACTTGAGTATCGCCGTGTTCTATAAATAGACAAAAACTAAAACAAAACCTAAATTTAAACGTGTCTGTCCTGGCATTTAAATATTTTATTTTATTACAGGTCGTCTAACTTCTAAAAGATCTCTCACTGGACACAACTTGGCGAACTCCTCGGTATCGATAATTTTTAGTTATGTTAATCTCAGCAAACTGACAAATGTACACGCTTCATACTCCTAAAAATAAATATAGTGGGATACACAAATCATTATCTTTTATTTAACGAGCCTGTGTCGTCTCTAGATCAGACGTAGGAAGTCGTAACAAACGGACAATCGAATCCGTCAGTTGCAGCTTAATAAAGAAGCATAATTAAATCATTGTTCGCGGCGCACGTCTCCCCGACGTCTGCAGCAAATTACTGTGATGGAACTAATTAAGTCGATGCGTCGCGAATGGAATACGAATCAAAACTAATATATCATATATTAGCAATAAATCAATATGACCAACGATTTTCACGGAGGGTTAGGCGACGTGTTGTTATAAATGCGGAGCGACATCGAGTCATTGCAGTTGAGAAAAAAGTTTCGTTGTACTCAATCGTTAGGACTTTTAGGCAAAAAGTGGAAATTGTAATAAAACAGAGATGCAGGGGGGCGCACTCGGGAGCCTCTGCTTCCTAGCCTTCCTGTTATCTTCCGGAGTTAGCGGTTCGGGACAAAACTTGCAGAACCAGGCGCTCGGTGAGACTGATTTTTAAAACTTTTAAAATAAATTAATAAAGGTATTTTTAAGCAAACCTCACTATTTAAATTAGACAAAATATAACTTTTGAAACTGTATTCTACCAAAAGAGACGTATATACTAATGTCAAATAATATATTTTATACCAAATAGGTGGACAAGAATTGTTCGATAATTCTGAAGCAGAATATGGACTCGGTCCGCTAGCAAAAGTAGACGACGACGATGTTGAAGAAAGGTCGGCACAAGCGCACGCCAGAGCCAATGCCCGGCTGAACGCCGGAGGCGCATACGGGCCCCTGTACGGCGCGGGCCACGGGAACGCTGTGGCACAAGCTGTTGCCGAATCAAACGTGAATCCGTTTGCACCGGGCTTATATGGACCGTGGTCTGGATATGGATCGGGTCAAGCGCAATCTCAAGCCCAAGCACAGGCCTCGGGCCTAGGTCAAGCACAAGCGCAGGCGCAGTCACTAGCGAATGCGCAGTTAAACCATGGCGGCGGTCTCTTGGAGTTCTACGGCCCGGGTTCTGGATTGAGTGACGTCCAGGCTAATGCTTTGGCAAATGCCTACGGAGGCGTCGGGTCCTCCCAAGCGGAAGCGCATGCTTTAGCTCAAGCTCTAAGCCAAGGAGGCGGGGGCTTGCTATCACCTTACCCGGGCTACGTCGATTCAAGTCTGGCTGCGGCGAATGCGCTCGCCAACTCCATGGGTGGTGGCGGCCAGGGATACAGTACGGCGGAGGCACTCGCTCATGCGCTATCAAATGTGCAGTCTCAACCACTTTTGAATGATTACAACGGTGGTGCTGTAAGTTCAGCAGAAGCAAACGCGTTGGCTCAGGCGCTCGGAAGCGGCGGATTAGGCGTGCCCGGGTATGGTGTGGGCGAAGCACAGGCCCAAGCGCATTCACAGGCCCAGTCTTTGGGACAGGGGTTGTCGCAGGCGCAGACACAAGCTCTAGGGCTGGCTCAAGCGGGTAGTTATGCCGACGCACTGGCCAACTCGCAAGCAGTGGGAGGTATGTTAATACAGTATACAATAAAAATAGTTTAAATAATAGATCATATACGAAATTACTATAATTAATCTAATTTCACAGGAGCGTACGGTTCTTCCTTTGCAAACGCGTTTGCAGGTAACATAGTTTAATTTTTCCATTACGTAATGTTCGGCACTACTATTGAAATTGTGCAATAATACATATTAGTACTATTACATTGTATTTTATAATGGTCATTCATGGTCGCTATGATGTGTCACAGATGCTAGAACCAGAGTGATCCCGTACCACGAGTACGTGCTGCCGTACGAGATACCAGGTCAGTTCATGCAATGTACTGTTACATACATATACAATTGCCCTTTTAAGTTTGCAATTAATTTATAATAAGCGACTGGGAATTCAATAGCGAACAATTTTTCTCGTTCTCTTCTGTTTTAGTAGTACTAATAAAGCGATTTTATGTAGGAGGACAAGACGTAGTGAGGTGTACACGAGAGGGCGAGATGCACAACTTATGGACGTCGAGGTTCGAGTGCCTGGTGTGCGCGTGTGTGAACCGCAACGGCTACCTGGCCCCGCTGTGCGCCAGCTGCGCGGGGTGCATGCAGCCCTACAACCCCGCACCCCCTCTGCCTGTGCCTCCACCCCCGCCCCCACCCGTGCCCCTACCCGTGCCGCAACCCAGACCTGAGCCCCATGGTGAGTACTCATATTTAGAAACCGGCTAATGAGTAACATTAACTTTATACAAAAAAAAACATGATAATGTTAAAAGTCCAGATTGACGTACTTTTATTGTTGAAGATTCGTAGAAGAAGGTATGATTTTAGATTAAGTAATCTTCACAAAATCTAAATTTTAGGAGTCTTCTTTTCACACTAGTTACTTCAAATCCATTGCCAGGGTGATAATATAAAGTGTGTTCTTAAACGCAGAAGAAAGTCAACATTGTGAGTGTTATTTCAGTGTCATGCTACCCTTTGCCGACGGAGACGCCGTTCGAGAACCCATTGAACCCGTGTCAGATCTGCGTGTGTCACTTGACGCTGGACGGGTTCGGGCAGCGCGATGTGAACATCGCCTGCCAGGAGAACCCTGAGTGCTGTGAGTGTTTGCACTTATACCAATACGTTCGCTCACTCAAGGATTGTTTGCACGAGACTCGCAAAATATTTTTATACCCTTGTGTTTATGTTAGAAATTATGATGATTTTGTGTTTTAAAATAATTTGGGAAGATATCTCGAAACTTATTATAAGTAAGAATGAAAGGGGAAGGATTTTAACTAAAACTAATAACTTAGTTTTCAGTAAACAGCGTAAGTATATCTCGATTAATGTTAACTTATGCAATGCTTGTAAAAGTTACAAAAATATTTACCGAACAATAATTTTATTTCATCTATTAAAAATTGTATTTTCCCTTGCAGCGGTTACTGATATAGTCGTACCGATACGTAAGTGTTGATGTTAAATGAATGCATCTCATTGATAATATCTCTGAAATACTCTTATGTCATGTCCAAGTTTTTTTTTATAGCATCAAGATATTTACCACCAGTACCGATTCCTAGTAAGTAACTTAGTTGTTATAATGTACCTACAATGTTAACGGATCATAGATTATCTATACCCTTTATCTACTAGACTATAAGTCTTCTGTCCTTCCAAGTGACAAAGGAAGTTTTAGTATTGAAGCATTGTTTGGTTACCACATCTCTGTAGATGAGTTTCATCTAAGATTCGAACTACAAACGCTAAGTTTCCGGACAAAGCACTGAGCTCAAAGTCAAAGCTCAAACTCGGCAACGTCCTATTCCCACTAGGAGGCGCACTTCGCAGCTCGTTGGCAGGTCAGCTACTTTTATAATAATAACGTCATTCTTCTATGTATGAGATGAGCCAAAAAAAAATACGGCATGTTTCTTTATATTTTTTTATATCTCAAAATTACTCCTCACTTTACCCGAACTTCAGAAAGAACGCCAGCTTAGCAACGCTTAAGTATAAGCCGATATCTGGGTATCAATGTAAAAACTGTATGGGTTCCGTGAACCATTGCGTCAGACACGTGGTATGGGTGTGTTCCATAGTGGAGCAGTGCGCGCAGTTTCCGGCTGATGTCATCTTCCCCCACCCCAACGACGTCTGCTCACAGTGCGTCTGTATTGTCGACTCGGTGACGCGCGCGCCGCAGATTGTCTGTAGCCATATACAAGACTGCGGTAAGTCAGTTAACAATTAAAGTAAGGACCCGAAACATTAAAATCATCGAGTCAAGGTAAGGACTTAAGTGTATTTAGTAGGATAGTTAACAAATCGAGATATACGAACGCTGTTTATTTTGCATAACATAGTTTAATAACTAAAGCTACTTATGAGTGTTCATTTAAAAGTTATGTTCTTTCTATCCTACGTTAATTTTATAAAAAGTAACACCGTTTTACTGTCAGTCGTACCAGTACCGCCGCAGCCGCCTTTCAACCCGCCTGTGCCCCTCCCGCCGCGCCCCCCGAGCCCTCCGCGACCGCCGCTCCCCCCGGGACCTCTACCGGGACCTTCGCCACGTGAGTGCTATAGCTTATTTATACATATATTTTGTCGTAACCATCACTCGATTGTGTTTAAAAAGCTAGTCACAGAATTGGAATAAATATTACAGCCTTACCGAAATGACTCATAAGAAATTTCTTAAATGCCAACTTCAGACTCATGAAATAATAGAATAGTGAAATGGCAATATTAGATTTGAATAGGATTTGCATGCGGGACGTTTGCATGTTAAATTTCATTGCGCTGCGAAACGAAGGCTGTAATATAATCATTTGCAGATCTCTTGCAGGCGGAGGAATGTTCGGGTCGCTCTGACCGCGCCCCTATTACGACCCAACTTTAACGACACCACGGAACATTCTCGACGTTGCTCTAATGCCATCTAATGTTTATTTTATTTTCATTAATTTCATATTTGCATATGCGCTTTTATCATCAAATTAAATTAAAATACTACTCGTAGTCCAGAACTTAAAGTGAAGTTATTTGTATTTTAAACATGTAATAGGTCAAGATGCAGTAAAAACAAATCAAAACAAAATTCGTCCGACATTCAATTAATGGAGTTTTAACTGCCACATCCCAAGTTTTAAAATTGCATCTAAATCTACAGTTATTACAAGTAATAACTTTTCATTAGAACTCGTACACTGTATAATGAACGCTACGAATTGTCCGCAGACAAGTCGTGCCGGCCGTACGTGCCCAACCAGCCGTTCGGTCACCCGTGGGACGAGTGCCAGGAGTGCGTCTGCAGCGAGCTGTACGCGCAGGGCGTTGTCAACATCGAGGTCAGCTGCTACACCAAGAGATCCTGTTGTAAGTCTCATCCACTCCTTCATCAAAGTGGTGATAAACAGTTTAATTCTTGTCTTGTGTACTTGACAATATGCAATAAATTGTAGGTATCGAGGTCCCTGAACAGCCACCTTACGTAGTACCATTGCCAGGTATTTACATTTAAATATTTTTGAGTTTTACATTTCATATAATAAAGTCATAATCATGTGTATCATGTAGAAAACCGAAAGACAATTAAAAAATTACGAGCCCCGAATGACAGGTTCTAAATTGAACAACACGGTCAGATGGCGAGCAATCGTCGCAGGTGTCGTAACCAAACAAAGCTAATTCCGCAACGAGTTTTACGTGTCGTATTTCTAACGGCCGTGAATACGCTTTTTCGGAGAATGTCCTTTTCAATCGAGTGTCGGTCGATACAAAAGGGGTGAAAGGCACTCCAATAAATGTTGAAATGTTCACGAAACCGTCTGTCAACTATTATTTCCCCCGAGTGAATGTTCCAACTCTGGTAGACATAACGACAGAAAAACAATAAATAACACATGTTATTTTAATTTCAGAGCCTCAAGAAAACATTGTGTACATAGGTACGTAATTGTTATATACAGATTGAGAATGTTACATATACCGAAGTCGCTTAAAGAAAAAATCATAATCATTTGCCGACCACATAGAGTGCATAACGAAGCTTCTGTTAAATTAAGATATATTCTTGCATTTGTATTGTGTTGTGTTGCGCTGCAGAGCCTCGCTGTCGCTACAAGGCGCCGCTGCAGCCTTTCCTAGCTGACTGCAGCGTGTGCACCTGCCTCACCGTCTTCAACTATGTCATAGCCAAGTGTGACAGGCAACCAGGCTGCGGTAATCTACACTTACTTGATCCAGCGGAGCAAATAAAACTTTATTTATGTTTCTAATACATGCGTTCTTCTTTTTCAGGTGTCAGCCCAGTTTACCCCGGAGGCCTTTATAGCGGTGCCGGCGCACACTCCAATGCCCAAGTGAACCAACTTTTGCCACAAAACTACTATCCCACATCCCCTCTGATTGGAAACGTACATTCGGCGGCCGAAGCAGAGGCATATGTAAACGGTAACTTGCAAGGTCCGCCCTACGGCTACAATCCAGCAGACTTGTCATATCGACCAGGATACGGTCCGGTACCAGGGCCTTTATTGGTCAACGGTGCGCTGAGCCCGAGTCTCGGATACCTATCGGGATCATCTGCATCGGCGGAAGCGGCCGCTCTCGCTAACGCCGGGTACGGTCAGCTACATGGTTCTTCGTCGGCGCAGGCCAATGTGTTGTCTAATGTGGGAGCACATCCTTTACGGTCTTACCCTAGCCTTAGTCCCGGCTACCAATCGGGGGCAGAAGCAGACGCCTACTCGAGTGTAAATTCTGGGTATAATTCCTTACTAAATGGACTCCAGTACGGTCCGGAAAGTTCGGCTTCAGCAAACTCGGAAGCATTAAGCGGTGTCAATTATGGCATTAATCAGTACAATCCTCTTTCATATCTTTATCAACCATCAGTTGGATCAGCAGAATCAGAAGCTACAGCCAGTGCTAATGCAGGGTATGGTTCGGGCTCATCCGTTGCAAATGCTCTAGCGAATGCTAATTCAGGATACGGATCTGCTTCCTCAGTTGCGGACGCTTTAGCCAACGTTAACTCAGGACCTGGTGGATACGGATCAGGCTCGGCATTGGCGAATGCTTTAGCCAATGCCAATTCAGGATACGGATCAGGTTCCGCCCTAGCCGATGCTTTAGCCAATGCCAATTCAGGATATGGATCAAGTTCAGCCGTAGCAGATGCTTTGGCCGGTGGTAATTCAGGTTACAATCAATTATATCCTGGATCCGGGCCTGGCTTATCCGCTTTAGCGGAGGCTGAAGCTGCTGCTAACGCAAATTTAGGATATAACACATATCTACCTGGATATCAACCTGGCTCTTTATCATCAGCTGAGGCTGACGCGATAGCCAACGTGAACTCTGGTCTGTACTCGGGAGGCCCCAGCAAAGCTTATGGCTCTGCCAATGCCTTATCTGAAACATATTCCAACGTGAACTCCTATCCATTTGCTGGTTACTCGCCATATGGGCCCGCTTACCCCTACGGCGGGGGCCATTCGGCCGCCAGTGCAGAGGCTGAGGCACTAGCGAACTCCAATTTATATTCTGGATATGGTTCCCAACTCAACCCTCTGTATGGATCCGGTTTGGGAGGTTCCAGTAAGGCACAGGCACAGGCTTTAGCCAATGCTGCTTTAGGACAAGCAAGTAAGTTTATTATTTCTAAATTATGATTAAATAAAGAAAAAAAACACTACGCACCAACAACAGGCTTAATGCGTTTATCGATTTAAAATATAGCCGTATTAAGTAGCTATTTTATAAGCAGGTTCAATAAATCCTCTGTCAAAAGAATCATAAGACGATCATTGAAACATGTTAAACGTGCGTAAAAACCTGTAAATATGTATCAAGGGCGTGGAATAATAAATATTTTAATTTTGTAGGTGCCCAAAGCCTGAGCCAGGCATCAGCGTTGGCGGGGCGGCCTTTAATAAAATCCGGTAAGCAAAAAATATTTTATCCCATGAATTATTAAGCTTAACTTGCTTGTAAGACGACAAGCAATATTGAGTTTGAGGCACGCAAAGGATATTTCGAGTGAAGTAACTTTTGACTTGACAAGTATACGCAGTAATACTCTCGTGGCCGCTGACGAATTTGTTTTATAAATTAAAAGTATATTACACGGGCAGATGGCGCGCGGATCTCATATACTTATATTCTACGTAATCACACCTCAAGGTCCCCCTGGTCGGGTCGGTACTTACTGAATCTTTTCCGTGACGAAATCTACAAACAAAAATCAAATTCTCTCAGCGAGGTCCTCTAAGTTCATATTTTCGTGTGGTCCCACAGGACGCCGCATTGTTGGGCCAAATTGCTTATTTTGACGTCAAGAGGGAAAATAATCACACTTTTTTTGTATAATTCGTCTATAAAATTTACAACGATGAAGTAACAGTGGGTAAAAAAACGGTGAATTTTAGGTAGTTACATTGATAAACGGTTTCGTAGGGCGCGGTGAGTGCAAGTACTTCGGCGACAAGTACCACCACAGTTGTCAGGCTTGCTTCTGCCTGCCCGACCACGATGGCAGCCTCGTCGCGTTCTGTCTGGGCACCCCTTGCGCCTGACAAGTCAGCACCTTGATTCCAGTCTAGCCCTTCTCTATACCAACCGATGTTCACTATTTTCTCAAACGTTCTATCTAGCATCTTCTTCTGTGACACCAGAACTAATGAACAATTTCAAGGTCCTTTAACACATATGGTTCAAACTAATGATGCAGTTTACGAATAAAGTCTAGTTCAACATATCTTCAGATTCGCAGCAACGACTTTTAACTCTTTATATTTTCATTAACAATCTATTCCTTACTCGTGTGTAAAGGTTTACATGAACGCGGTGCAATGAAGTGATATATCTTGTTCCAGCCGAGCACGAGGACGCAGACGACGATGATCTAGTTTAACGGACACACGACAACTACAGAAACTTTACTGCGAGGAACACGGAACTTTTATTATATTATTATTTAGTGTGATGAGCAAAGACAAGGCACGCTTCACAGGGCAGAGTATATTTAAAAATAAATTAATAGGCACGAACTAATGCTTTTAATTTCTCACCATCATAAGACCTTAAGTGGCTTCATAAAGAAGGTGCTGCCTAAAAGCACTCTCTTTGGTCATAAACTTTATGACCAAGAGTTCTTTCTTCAGTTAACTATTTTATAATTTTCGTTTCGAAATACAAAATATTTTTTTAAAATTCAATTTTCATTTTTATTGTAATTCCGTGCAGCCTAATTATCTTTATCGAAATTACGTAACATTTCAAGCGAAAATTTTATTTTAATCGTCCTAAATTGCTACAAGGATCCGAAATAAATTAAAATGGAAGGTTAATTTCACCTCGAGCATGTAATCAGACGACTCCACGAAGTAGAGGGACTAGAAGGGTAGGGAAGGGGCAAATTAATTTCCAACACTTTACAATATAATTTTCGGGAATTATTACAATTAGGTTAAAAAACTAATATTGTATCAAAAACAGTTTCGTTTAAAGGACGAGTCAATATTAAAAAAAATAGTCATTGTTGAAAACCGCAAGATACTTGTCGAGAGCGAGAGTAACATGACCTCGAAAACTTTGAAAGCGTGTTCGACAGAGGACGGCAGCGCTGCTATTGTGTACAACGCCCGAAATATTTCTATTCCCGAAGAACGGCGAGCGTAAACATCTATTTAAGATTTATTGCAAGAAAATGTCGACCGGCACTTTAACTACACAATAACCATTAAACTCATATCGCTGCCTTTTTATATCGCTGCCGGCTGCGGCGCGAGCGGCGGGCGCGGGCGGGCCGGGGGAGGGGAGCCGTGTCAACTCCTGCGAGGTTTGATCGAAAATAATCATGATCAGTATTTCTCTTGTACTGATTTTTGTAGCCAACTGTAAGTATATTCACTATTCATTGTTATTCTTATGTCATTTTGTTACACTTCTGTGTATTACGTCAACCGTGTTACGGTAGATACTCGTATATGTACCGATGCCATTCCCAAATCACAACCTGAGACGTTATGTGCTATTTTGAATTACTTTATCTATGAAGATAAGGTAAGCAGCGTGTAATAAATGTGGTGTTGTGGTGTAAGTGTCGGTGTGCGAACGGCGAGGCATCACCCCGCACATGGAGTCGCACAGCGGCTCGGAGGAGTGGGAGCTGAGGGACGAGGCGAAGTTCGGCGACGCGCAGCACCGCGGCCCCAACTGGTACGACGATCACAGCTCAATAGAAGCCTTGGAGAAGAACTCCTCCAGCAGCAGCAGGTAACAAAACTGTTTACTTTATTTACACTTTTTGTTGTCGTCTGAACACCTCGTATCGAATGACGAAAACTTTAACAGTATCAACAAAAGAGATTACTTTGTCATTATGATTTTAGTTCCATAACTTCGGGTTCGCGCAGAGATAGTAAATCAAACAGCGCTTCATCGCAAGAAACTGATGAAGAAAAGATAGCGTAAGTGAACTAACCTTCAATTGTTTCATTGAAAAAGGGACTAATCGGAGTCGCTGTACGCCAACACAGTGTTTATGTTAATGTTATATTGTGTAAATGCAGCAACCGCGCGTACCGCACGTGCACGCCGTGTCCGCACGACATGCTCAAGAAGTACTCGAACATGGGCATCAAGTGGATCTGCGGCGGCTACCAGCGCGCCCGGCGCTCCTTCAAGAGCGAGTGCATGATGCGCTTCCGCAACTGCCAGGACGGCACGCGTATGTCACCCCTCGCAACACGTCTTAATACGCGAACAGTTTCATTTAGTTTTACTGCATCGTCCGCCTCATTGTTGCAGTGTTTGTCAAGTTGTCGGAGCAGCGCTGCAAGAACGACTCCTACCACGGCCGCCACTGGTTCTACATTTACCAAGTCTAGCATATGTTGTATACTTTAAATAAATATTATTAGGAATTGTCGAACATTTCTTAATCATCATTTTATTATCTTCGATTATCCCGATTCATCTCAAGAGTTCTTAAATTATATGTAGTTAGTACTAAGTTAAAATATTAAAAAGCAATACAAATAATGTAACACTTAACACACGTGTAATAAATGCCACGTAACATAAGATACAAAGAGTATAAAATTAAATTACACCGAAACGTAATGCAGTGGAAGAGATGCGATAAATAAAACATGGGGCGCTCAAGCCGTGCGGCGATCCATTTCCCGCAGGAGGGCGCTAGAGGACCGCAGGGAATACTAAGCGTTATTAGGATACATTAACGAGAGGTGTATCTTATGTATATTTCTTACGTCAAACTGCTGAACGCACGTACAATTATTTGTGTACAATTACCAAAAACAGTTTGACGTAAGAATAGTAAAGAGCTTAACGTGCTACATGAAAGTAACGATACAATTACACCGCAACGTTGTTAATAATATATTCGGTTAGCATTTAAGCAACATTTGAAGTCATGATATTCTTCTATCACTCTTATTACGTTTACTGAATAGGAGATGGCCTTTGTTGTCATTTGAATCAGTCACATGCAATTATTACTAAAAACAATTTAAACTATACTAAATATATCAAAAATAAAAGAGACATAAACCAAAAGTAGTTAACCATGAGTATTTATACGAACTGTGAATCGATTGTAAAGTTTCGCAAATTCATAAAATCAAAACTGCGATAAACTGGTGCGCTCAGGAGATTTACGATTTCCTTTCAGAAATATCAGAAGTTGAACGAAGTGAAATGAGCGTTGTTATGCGAGCGCGGCCATGGCTCGCCGGACGACCACTCGCCTTATAGTTCTCATCGCACTGGGTGAGTCACACTGTGCAAACAACTCAATTTATTTTTCGACAATTTACGAAATTATTCACTTATTTTGGCATTTTCTTGCGGATTTAATGGTTGCACGAATGATGATATTACAGTTTGAATCTCTTGAGTTATGTCTGTTTTGGTATAGTACCATTCTAATAGATATGGAAAATGTTAAGGATTGCGCAGAATTTATTCCTAAAACGGCTCCTATCATCCCAGGCGTCGCGAAGTTTACTAAAATTAGTTTTGATTTTCAGCCAATGTAGCATTAGGATTGTCCAGTAGCATAAGTCTGGTGGAGAAATCAGAAAATAAGACTACGAGTCAGACTGCGCTGGCGCGCCGGCAGCAGCGGCTGAAGACCAAGAAACCCCAGTCCACCTCCTCCTCGGGATCGCGGGAATGTTTGAAATTATTTTTTATTCACAATAATCTAGAAAAGATTTCTAAACATCTCTTTATTAAAAACTGCGAAAACTGACGCTTTTTAGGTTTTAAGTGAATTATTTAACAATCTTCATGTTCTTGTCCTCAACAAAACTAGATATGATCCACTGGCCGTGAACAATAACGGCTAGTTACAGTTCAAATAGCAAAATACTACGTTCAACACAAGTAACGCTGTTTATGTGAACAGTGGGCTCCAGCCAGTCGGGGGACAGCATTGACCTTACGGAGTCTGGCGACGCGAGCGACGTGTTTGCAATAAAGAAAGATACCTTTAGCGATGCTGAGATACGTGGCTGGTAACACAATCATTTTAAAATATTTGCCACAAACAATACAAGTCCAGTAATTTTAGCGATATGTCAATACTTACTCTTAATCTTTCCTCTCTTTAATATTAGTAAAGACTAACAACCTCACTAGCTTTGCGAAGGGGCGTCAATTCCGTTGCATTTTCTACCGCGTATACCATGGGGAGTGTTCCGATGAATTGTTTGGAACGATCTCTGCCGCTGAGTTTCGTCATCGTACGAGTAGACAGAATTTTTCATTTTATTTTATTTAATTACAAAATATAACATCATTACAGATTAATTCCAATACGATGTTATACCAAAAATTTACAAAAAATAAACACTGTACACAATAAAACCAAAAATTTAGATTTTAGTGCAACATTTTATTTCGCTCCGCCGCGTTGTGGAACACTCTGTCCTTAGCTTTTCAGCAGTATTTCTAAACGGTTACGATTTAGGGGCCTTCGAGAAAAGACTTTACTCCTCCCTCAAAGTTCGGTAACACATCTGCGGTTCCTCTGGTCGGATCAACTAACTTGGGCGTTCCGCTGCTTGTTTGGCCCATTCTCCTATTAAAACATTACTCGACCGTTAGGAAGAAATACCACCGGGAATGTCACGCGTGCGTGGAGGACATGTTAAAGAAGTGGCGGCACCCGACCATACAGTGGATCTGCGGCGCGTACCAGCGCGCGCGCAGGACTTTCAAGAGTGCGTGCATGATGTACTACAGGAACTGTCAGGACGGAACCAGTGAGTAAACTTACGTGTGTATACACAAGATGTTCTAAAGGGGGAGGGGTCAGTAACAAAATACGAAACATCACCATACGTGCTTAAGTGAGATATCACATATAATTATTTTCAAAACGTAAGCTCCGAAACAACTGAATCGATTCGGAAAATTATTTCAGTGTTGAACATTTGTTACACTATCATTCCTGGGAAATTCTTCGCAACGAACATAAACTAGTTGCTAAAAAAACCTTACGTACTAAATAGACGCCCCCTTTCGTTTTCTTTTATACGCTTAATGATTTCTAATGAGACTGTTTCTTCCGCAGTGTTTGTGGAGATCTACAAAGGTAAATGCAAAGACGACTTGCCGGACGAACCGAAGCCGCACGGCGACCACTTTTTCTACGAGTACCGCGTCGTGCTCTCAGACGAGAGCGACACCAGCCAATCCTCGTTCGAGGAAGAAGATACCTACTGACCTCAACTAATGTTCTGTTAAAGAAATACCTATGATTTTTGATGTTTTATTTCTTTCTGCGAGTGAAGTCAAGCCAATATCTTACTTACTATATCAATGATGTCTTAATCTATATTTGTGGATACTAAAGTAGTTGAGATTGTGTCATCAGCGTAACGTTATTAAAGGCGACAGCTCCTACATTCAATGTACCGCCTTTTATCTATGTCGGGCATAAATCCACAGCTCGTCACGACTCCATTAATCGTATGGAAGCAAGTAATTTGTCATAGACGTACAGACAGACAGCCTGCGGATACAATGCGAGGCTAAGTGCGCGCTGGAGCCGCGCCACTCTCCGCGCTCTGTCTAGACCTTGTTACCGGGAGATATAGTTCATTTTTCTTTGTTACAACTTACTTTTACGCTTGCAAAGTGGAAAATCAAGACAGATTTATTATTACCGTCGTAGTGAACTTTCTACGTGTGGAATAAGGGTCGTATTCGTTAGGCAAGGTTTGCAGGAGCAAATGGTGCGGTAATGGTGCTGCTGAAAGAGTTTAAAGGCTCCGTCGCTGCTTTACTTTGTTTTCGCATCGGCGGCGGCAGCGGTGGCGGCGGAGGAACGCTTAGACACGCCGATAATCCACTTATGTGCGAAAACGTTTCACTCACATCACACGTCACGCTGATGACTGAGAGGGGGGGGACGGGGAGGGGTGCAATGGAAGCTTTTAAGTAATTAATGTACGTTGTTTTTACATTTCACTGACGTCTTAATTTATAAATGTGAAGTTTTGTATGTTATTCAGTGAATTTAAAAAACAGTAAATTTGAATTTACGATGAGAACCAGCAGAAACTACACAAATACCAAGATAGAGCGGGTAACGCTCAATAGTATTACTGAAGCCGGACCCTATCTGAGTGTAGCCGGGGGCGGATTTTTATTTGTCCGTGGAAACGCGATGGGGCGGGATAACGAGCCTGTAATAACTTCTTGTGCCTTTCTCTACATTAATTATCCTTTATACTGTGCGTTAGAATAATGCTTGTCGTTTGTTTCTGATGCTGAAGAGAAACTTGTTAGTGGCCAATGAAGAACACACTGCCGGGAACATGTAAGTTTCAAAACACACTTTGATAATTTGGCATGTTGCTTTAAAGGTCATTTGAGTTTGAGTATTTCAATTGTTTTAGATGTAAATACAGTCGAACGTAGATAAGTAAGAGTCATTCTCTGGTACCGTCGAGCTACCTCCGTATGCGAGAAACCTCTATAAGCGAGATATATATTGTGGTCCCTTGACTCTCGTTATCCAGTTTCTAAGTAATAACTTTTGTATAATCCGCCTGCACTTACATGACAAGCCGTCATTTATATTTAAGATAAAATACGATGCATATTATCTCGTATGTTTTATCGAAGCGTAATTATTATGTAAATGTTCTGTAAGAGGTTTCGTTTGAAGCGCCCCCTGCACCGCTGCCGACATATTATTCCACTTGACGCCGCGCGGGAACTGGAGGGAATTGCCGGGAACTGAAGGGAACTGCCTTAATCGAGGCGGGAATGTGTTGTGAGGGGAACTCCCTACACGCCGTGCTAAGTGATGTCGATGCGTGACTTAACCGCCTAATAAGAGAAAAGTGAATGGCAAAGGAAAAAGGTTTAATTCTTTGTGACGCGTTAGATACGTTTATTTTAAGTTTAATTGGACGTAAAATTCAACTTTATTAAAAAAGTTTTATGTTAAACAAAACACAAAGTCATATTTTATATTAGACTAGCTGTTGTGCGGGACTTCGTCCGTGGAATCAAAAAGTATAGCCTATGTTACTCGGGGTTAGTGTAGCTTTCTAATGGTGGAAGAATTTTTGAAATCGGTCCAGTAGTTCTTGAGTTATTTCAATACATACAAAAATTCAAAAATACAAAGTTTCTCTCTTTATAATATTAGTATAGATAGGTACCTTCTTCTATTCGTTACTCTATTAATAGGTATTTAGTTTATTAGAAATCCGTAATCAATTTTAAAAACACGCCTATGCACAAATATGTGTATCTGGTTTGTATAGTTATACAATATGTATCAGAGAAATAAAAATACCGCGAGCTAGCAATTTGCATATCCCTTACTTCAGTGGTTGAACACCGCCTCTGTGCGCCCCTCAATTGCTGTAAATAGCGCCACGGGTTCAAATAAACCGCCTCCGCCCCCGCTCCCCGTTGTAAGCGTTTCTTTTCAACCTCAAATAATTGGTAGTATAATTGGTTTTACAGTGGTAGAGCCCGCTTTAACATCTTCGCACGAATTGGCCGGCTCGCCCGGTGTAATACCACGACCA
>QDHC01002134.1:499390-520297 GCA_013186455.1 Papilio dardanus tibullus
CGTTTTCAACTGCAACTATTAGCTATGTTAGTAACCTACCCATTACAAATAAAAAAGCAGGGATATCTTTATAGCTCTTGAGCTAGTAGGTATTTGAATGGGGTCGGGTATCAAAGAGCAATTAAATTCAAATAAGTTAACATAACTTTTAAACTAAAAGAGTTAGATTTTTTTTATTAATTTTCCCTATGCAGGTACCGATCTGGTGATGCACTGGCACTGTCTTATCGTTGAATTTTGGGACACCCTGTATATAAGTTGAGGTGAGTTGATGAACTTTGCTAACTCCGCGTGTCCTTGCTACCAGCTTAGATTAGGGCTCCTTAAAGACCTTTAAAGCATCTTTTACTATTGCACTAAATGGTAACATCGCTAGCATATATTTTTGATACTAGATCTATACTTAATTAGATCTTTAAGGGTCAATGTTTCATTGCCCTACATAAACATAAGACGTATGTAGTAGATTCCTAAACATTCAGAGCAGCTGTTATATTTTTGTAGTGGTAATGCAATGCACTCGTGTTTCCATACAAAAATATTCAGGCGTATGTTATTACCGCTCGCAAAATTGCCGCGGAAATATATTTTTCAGATTTTCTGAATGAATTTTAATATTAGTTTTCAGACCTTTTCGTAATTCATAGTTTGTGTATGTGAAATTATTTTATCTAAGAATAAATAATAAAAAATTCTTTAAAACCAGTGATAAGTTCTTTATTAAAATTAAAGATACGGTAAAACATTTTATAACAATCATTAATATCCTTTTGTTTTGATAACATTAACAAACTCTTTTAAGACGAAATTCAAAACATCGTAATGTTATGAAAGGGGTGCTCGCACACACTCCTAACACAAATCTGGAATTCCCCGCGCGGCGAGACAAATGACAGAAGCCCTAAACATTTACGTTCTTACGATTATTGCGGGCCGAATAGGTATTTTGATGGGAGTCGGAATTAAGAGGCCGCATACACAATCCGAGGACAGACAAAGGCGGCACTTTGTGAGGAGCGCCTTAATGAGCGCGTGTGGGATACTGGGCCGGTATTACACGCTGTACCCCCGCCCCGCACCGCAGCGCGGAATGCGGCCGCGCTTTGTGATTCGCAAATGCAATATCATTTTCAATTTGAATAGTGAAATCTCTGCGTGACGGTGACGAGGCTCGCGGGGGTTGCGGGGGTTGCGGGGGGCGGCGGCAGTTGCCGCAAATAACACGATTCAGCTCTTAATGGAATCTTCTGAATGTTAAGTTTGAGTATGTATGTGTTGTGTTTCATTCATTGTTGACGCGTGTTTATAGAATTTGTAATACAAAATGAAGTAATTAAACATCTGTTTTCTGTTACTATTTTAATGTTTGATTATGTACGAAATTAAGTTAAAATTAAGTACGTTCTGTACTTAGTGGTATGTCGTTTATATTCGTACGAATAGAAAAATCCGAGCAAACCGAGTCTTTTAGAGTTCGAAAAACTAAATCATGCCAATACCCGAGCACGACCGAATAAAATATTGCAAAAGCCAAAACAGATTGTAGGAAGCTAAGGGAATAACTTAAGATGCGGTGAATATAGTCGCTAGAGGGCGCCACCGTCGCGTCGCCGGCTGACGGCGGCCGAGGGAGACAGTCGAAGCAAACACCGAGTGTCAGCACTCGTGTGAATTTGTTTACCGTGCACACACAGCACACGCGAATTCCAAACTTAATCCACGAAACTTAAAGTCCAGTTTCCTGCGCTAGCGTATTAATGCTCGAGATAACACGGAAACATTCTCGACTTGTCGAACTAATACACTTCTTACCTCAAAATGGTTCAAGTTTTCGTCAATTTCTATTAAGACAAAGTTCAGCTCACGTGTACGGATAATTCGAACTTTGTTGCTTGGAAAAGTAGTCGGTAATACGTTTACGAGTATATAATTAACTTAAACTATTTGTAACATGTGAAGTCGACCAACCCGCACTTGGCCAGCGTGGTTGACTATGGCCTAGGCACCCCCTAGGGGGTAGGCTCCGTGCCCCTCGGTGGGGACGTATAGTGAGCTGGTGATGATGATGATGATGATTTGTAACATCGATAAGTATATTGTTAACTTATATAATTCTTTAATAGACATTGTGTAATTTACGAATTAAACCACGAAGTTAAAATAACATAGTACCGTATTCTTCGTATTGTTAATTAAGATCTGTACCCTTGACGAGATCCTAAGAAACTTATAAAAATAAACTATTCTGCTTTTAAGTTTTAAGCGAAAAGCTGCTGTGATCTCTCAAGTCACATGTAAGGCACGCCGGGGTGGCGGGGCGACGCGGGTAGCGCGGGCGGGGGATAATGCCCCACCATTAGCGACCGCTGAGTCGGCGAACTATTTGTCAGAATCATTGGACGCGAGCTCTTCGGAACCGACATGTTTTTGTGCTGTTCACACTTTTAAATCAAGAATGCAGAAATTCAAAAAAATACAATAATTTTAAATCCTAAAACTCATCATTTATATACCTAATATATCTACTTTCCAAAATAAGTTTATCAATATATGTGGTGTCATGCTAAATACGCGCTAGTCGTGGGTTGCGGAAAATGGAGCCCATCAAGGGTCGAACTACATACAAGTTTATCAATGTACTTGATTTACCTCTTTTACTATTACTAGGCGGGAGCACGCGGTCTGTATCCTCTGTGAGACGTGGATATTAATACAGAACTAGCTACCTTATTATTTACTACACCCAACCTTCAGGTGGGACTTTCTTCATTATGACTTTATGTAAATCAGACAATATATTTTGCCTTTAGAGTTACTTATTGTATTGTCAAAGAAACATACCAATTGCCTTAAAAACTATGCTTATTAATCATCATCAGCCTAGGGTCCTCACTACTGAAATGAATGAATCTTTTTCTAAAAATACATTTTAAAATTCGACAGACAAATGAAAAGAAATTAAACATTGATTTAAGAACTGGACGAGATCCTCCTTATCGTCATTTCCATCTTGTTTGACGCCTCGTTAACTCCCTCCCCTACCTTCTCACAGACGTTCAACATTTATGAAATTCACAGGAGACTTTTAAAATTCATTTTCATAATAAAACCGCGGCAAAAACATCGATTGTCGATCATCGCGTTTAGAAAGTGATCATAATAAATGAAGCGTGTAAAATATTCTGAACAGACGTAAACACTTTACAAATGTGGACTACTTTTTGTATCGCTGTTTCTTACAACACTTTACTTTCATAAAACAGAATTGTTCGTTTACAATAAATCATATCAATCACACTCTAATATGTACAACATTACGAGTATTATTGGGAAAGTATGGATGGAAAGATGTTTGTTATCGTTAAGGGATCTCAAGTCGCGGGCGACTGCTAATGTTTCATATAATACAACGAAATACTTTACAACTTCCTGTAGAAAGAAATGCTGTTTTCATTTAAAGTAAGAAACGCAGAGAAAAATATGTGACAAATCACAAACAAAACGTAATCGTTTTAAACAAATATATATCTATATAACTTAAAGGAAACTTCTACAGAGATAATTACTATCTACTTATAGATAAGTAGAAGTGAACAACATAAGAGCCTTTCATTAAGCAACAATGGAGAGAAGAAATGAGCTCCGAACTGAAAATAGCGATTCTTTTACGAAAACACATCGTTAGGAGTTAAATTGTTTTACAGAAAATCCATCAAAGAAAACAAAGAGGCGAAAACTTTTACTTATTTTATTGACAGAACTAGTTTACAACTTGTTTCTTTTTCACTTCGTTTAGCTTTTGTTCGCTTCCGCGCGAACTTTCACCCAACTTAACTCGATCAGGCTACGTAATAAAGTTGTAATATTACATATTTCGTACAAAATAAATATAAAACTGTAGGATACTGTAGGATAAAACTAAAGCTTTTATTAAAAATAAAATACATTATTTTATAGCTTTATTAGTAAATAATAAAAGTAAGTGTTGAAATAAAGCATAGAAAATAAGAGTTATCAAAAGACAACGACAATTTCCACAGCGGAGATAAAAAACGTCTTTATTGGGGTCACAGCGTCACCGCGGGAGACCATATAAAAACCATCGACGACTAATGCCGCAGAAATACGAAATACTCATATTATTTTGGATGAAATATCTCAACGATACAAAAAAGGGAAACGTGAATAGCTGTAATAAAAGTATTATTTGTCAAAGTGGTGTCAAGTGAAATGTCGTACGAGCTTTAAGATTTCCTACAAATAGAGGTAAAGAGAAACTAAATAACAATCCGAATGGTAAATGATTCGAAACTTGCAAAACCCTCATTCTAATGAGACGCAACTTGTTCCAACTTAGAAAACTCAATTGACAGGAAACTTATTTGTAAATTCCCACCAAGTTATTTGCGGGTCACACCGACCGACAGAGAAAAACTACAGTTTCGCCTTTACAGGACAAACTCCAAGTTTCGATCTTTGAGGACAAGTTACTACTTGCAGTTGACTTAGTTTTTCAGTTGATTTCTATATTTTAATAGCACTTGAACAATATTTTTAAATTGGGATACCAAAAATATCTTTGTATCCATATCCATTATTTTAACAAACATGGAGACATATTTTTTTATGTACAATAATTTATTAGAACTACTCGTATTTTGATGGAGGTAAAGGTACAAGTCGTGTTGGTCTAGTCAATTATTAAAGCAAACCGAGTGATACCCGCAGGCGCGAGCTAGCGAATGTTTGAAATTCATGGGCGCGCCGCGCACCCGCACCTACCATTGTACACTTTTATTGACCCATAACACTTCGCTTGAGGCTGCAACAGGTGACTAGACTCACAAAACTTGTGCTACTCTCAAACGAATTGCGCCCTTAACGCGATACTTTAAAGTAGATAATGCTGCGACTTCTGGTTTAAATTTGATTAAATCGAGGAAATTAAATCTGTTGTTTTTAATTCGGCCACAGTTCGGGCGTAGCGTCTGAAGGCTTTTAATGCCGGTTATCTCGGGGTTAGAGGCTCGGCGCGGCTCGGCTCGGGCTCCGACCTTATGAGAATACTAATAATGGCATTAAAACAATGATTCGCTTTTGTTCCCGGATTACGGAGAGCCTTTCTTTGATAAAAGGTTCAAATTATAAAGTTATGTTTTAAATCACATAAAATTTAATTCCTCTGTGTAGATAACTCGTGCAGATCATACAAATCACACTGAGCTGGGGAGTATACAGTTTCAAGAAACAATTTTACAGTTTCTTATATTCACAAAATAGGCTCTAGCTAAAGTACTAGGAGTACATAAACAGTGTCTATGTGATCACCGCTCCGAGGCCAATTTGCCGCCAACACAGTACATCGCGCTATATTATTTATTCCGTACAAACTGCGACGACTTTTTCGGTACGGAAAAAGGTGAGGTTTAAGTAGATACTGTCTTAATAATATAATAGCAACATTTTGGAAAGGCTCCACTAAACACTGTTAACCGTACGACGCCATGACGTCATGCGTCGCGCGTCACGGTGTCACGAAGTCAAAGCGTCACTGGGTCACGGCGTCACGGCGATCTTCCCATTACTCGGTCAGTACGAAATAATCTTTTTAAATATTCAAAACGGATTTCAGGAGAGTTCTCGGTCCGTTGGTCGAGGACTAGGATATTAAAAAACAAGGTAATTTGATCTCTATGCACGTAGTCTATAAAATGTAGATTAGCTTGCGACAGTTTTTATTCAGCGCCCCACCGCAATGAGAGCGGCGTAGCTAATTAAAAAAATGTCGGTTCTCTGAGTGCGGGGGTGCGGCGCGCGCGGGGGAGGAATCGGATAAAGCGACGTTTGCACTGCATTATTCGGTGTAATAAATGTAAATAGCACATGAATAAATAGAGGTGGCGCGGCATCAACCAAATTAACTACCATCAGAGTTACCATTGTCATATTGACTCGGTGATACAAAAAATAACAGAATTAAGTATTGTTTTACGTATCTTCATACGCTATATAATCTATATATTCGTTGAGTTTTATGTGTTTCAGGAAGTTACAACTTCTACGATAACAATTCGTCAGAACTTTCTTGTTATTACTCTGTGTTAAAGTTTCCAAACTCGATTAATATCGATTTTCTGAATGTTTCATATTAACATTCAATTAACATCAGATTGTATTAAAACATTCAGAAATATTTCTCATGAGAATCTCAAACAATGGTAATGTTACGAATCGTTTGGATTCTGAAATTATTCTTTATTTTAATAACAACGTAACCGAAGAACGCGACATGCAGCGAGAAAGCGAGAAACCTCAATAAGCGAGAGTCATGCTATGGTCCCAAAGACTTACCTCCACAAGCGAGAAACTCGGATTAGAGGGAAACCTCTACAAGGGAGACAAATATCGCGGTTCCTTGGACTTTCGATTATAGGTTCGACCTGGTCCGACTGTAGTTAAAAGTATTAATTCCATTTACCTTTATCCATTCTTCAAATAATTGTTTTTTAAAGAATCATAATTTTCCTCAAATTCTATTATAAAAATACAGAAAAAAATACGCCGCAGTATAACTAATAATTAGTAGATGAATGTCCCCTACCCTGTCATACAAGACAATACAATTAAATGTGAAATCGATTCCCTGGAATGCCGCAATGGCCTCCGGGCGGGACATTTTATATCCCGGATTAAATTCCCACCTGTCCGGTAATTGGACGCCCGGTCCGGATATCTCAACCAATGTAACCGGTACACTCTATACTATTTCAAATACCTTTTTAATTGATCTTTGATAGTGTAAATTTCATTTTTGGGTCAATAACCCTTTACAATTAAACTTACAAAAATTTGAAAAAAAAATGAACTCACACGCCTCGTATGAAGAAAAATGCATTACCTGAAAATAAAAATAAACACATTAGACTTTTGAAAATACAGTGAACACTTATTATAACCATAGATCAAAAAAGCCTTCATTCATAATTGCAAACTTAACCAGAGCGTCATCTTGCGGAAGGTAAGTCCGTACAAAATGTTATGAAAACAAAATATAAACAATGCAATCAGAATAATTTAATGAATGAATAGCAACAGAATGGTAATGCAGTGTGCACCGCAGCGGTCACCCGGCCGGCCGGCGGGCTGCGGCGGATTAACTTTGCTTTCGGTAATTAACCCTTGCGTCGTCGCCTGCAGCCCGCCGCCCGCCGGCCGCCGGCCTCAGGTGATGCCGACAACTTTAAATTAGTTGCAGTTATAGGCCCAAATTGTGCAAGTTTGTGGTAGTCCGAAAATCCCAATTAAATATTATTGTTTCTTTTTTATGTCATCAGCTAGCAATAATATAATTTGGACAGCATGGGAGGCGCGCTGTCGGGGGTACCTACAGCGGGACAAAGCTGTAGACGGGTCGATAAAGTGCTAAATTTACCCTCTACCGGCGGCACCGCTTCCGTTGGCTTCCGCGCGGACATTTGGCTCTCTCTAAATTTACCTATTTTCATAATCCCCTTGTCACACAATGTCTGTCGCCTATATTATTTTGCTATATAACTTATTTAAATCGTATTTTTATTCCCACTAATCACGTATTATCTGGCATTAAATGTGATCTTAACTTTTATTCATACAAAAACTGTTTTAGTGCATACTTTTAGAAAATTCTTAAGTCTAAGGTCGTGATCCGGACATTCGCAAAATTTCAACAAATTACGATTTGTGATTTTCCTTATAACCCCTATAACCAACCCTGTGCGGTGTCGCTGTGGCTTTGGCTGTGATTCTGTGTAAGGCGGAGTAACGGCCGGGCTCATCCCCCGAGACCAGCCGGGGTGGAAACTCTCAATAATATACTGCGCCCTAACTCATATAAATATTCTTACTTTAATGTTACTGAGGACATACATCTTACTTGAACGTTGGGGAACAAAACCTCACAACCTAAAAATAAACGTTTTTTCCTTTAAATTTTTACATTCTAAGCCACAAGAGAATGTACGTTAAAAGATAAGTTATTGTAATTGTAAAATCCGTTATTTATCTTCCATTTGTGGGAGGTACTTGTAGGTGAAAACATCTACATTCTATTGAGCGGTCAGCAGAGCAGATGTGAGAGCTGTCATACCGTTTAAGAAAATATATTCAGGTCGTTAGGATAAGAAGGGTCCGCGGCGATTACCATCCTTCCCTTTCAGCTATTTCCCAGTACAAATGTATTCGCAGGCGAGCACTTTTAATTAGAGCGGCAATCCCGACCAATAATGACAATGATAATCGACGAGTGGCGCGCAATAAAGCGGCCTAAAAGGCCCGTGTAATGGAACGATCGTCGGTTAATTACGGAGCCCGTGCTGCCTTTTTGCGTCGACCGTGACGAGACGCGGCGGGCGAAGGGTTGAGTGCTTTACACCGACGATATAATTAACACTACAGTTAACATTCACACCGAGCCAATTTTATATTGAAAATAACAATGTTTCGTTGAAGATTTTAGACGTAACGGCTTTTTTTTATTAATGAGAGTGAGTTAAGTAATTAACGTTACCACATTATTAATAACGAAACATTTTTAGTCTAGTTTATACAAAACGAAATAAACTAAATATCAGGCGCATTGATTTGAACATGTAGTTTCTCCTCCGCACACTAATATGTGCAAAAAAAGCAGCCAACCTACATAATAGAATAAATTCACGGCTTGCTAACCTAAAGAAAGATATGGTAAATACTAAAAATGAATAGAGTTCGCCAGCTGTGCGGCGCGGCGCGGGGCCGGGGGGCGCACCGACGACCTAAAAACAACCCTTAATGAGTGCGTAATTACAGGCGGCGAGGGTGCGCGGGGCGCGGGCAGGGGGCCGGGGGCGAGGCGCGCCGGGACAAAGCTGCCTGCTCCAAAGAAAACTGGGCTTCTAGGCTGACGGTGCACCGGACGCGGAGCCTGTATAAATCTTACGACCTCACGAGAATGTTCAATTACTTCCTATAAATAGCTAACATATAAGTAATAAGCATTTATTTGTTCAATCTGTAAAATAATATACTGAATAAAAGATTTCTAAACAAACACAACTGCTAAAGAATATTTAAATATCCTACATATTTGTACTAAAATATTTGGAACATAGAATCAATATTGTGAAAGTAAATGTATTGAACAAGCTCGTGAATAAACTATTGAAGTGTTCTAATATTTAGAGAGGGATTCCGCGTGGAGTTTTGACTCGTGTCCAACACGGTACATGTTGCGAACAGAGTTGACTCCGGCGTGGTTCGGTGCAGCGCGCGGCCGATCTCTGCGTGCATCTGCCTGCTCTCGCATGCGGCACAAAACTTTCAATTGCCTTGCGACAGACGGAATTCTCTTATATGTTTTGATAAAATCGTATCGTTTTAAATGTATTCCTTTGTCTGAGATACGGCTTATTTCGAATACTTGAAAACTTTGCCTGTCTCTGTGGAATACTTTAAAATAATTTTTGAATTGAACAAAGAATTTAGATGGTGATATCCAACAAATAGAAAATATGTGAAATAAATAGAAAATAACTTAGCTGTTGTTCTCTTTGGGTTCAATATTAATATCAGATTGGTTTTCGTTGTGGAAACTAATGAAGTTCCCGTGTTCGTTTCTGTCAATATTAGAAAATAAACAGTAGAGCTTGGGAAATAAGAAAATAATATCCGAATAAAAAGTCTCCACAGACGGGGCGGCGCGGCAGCGGCGGCGGTCGTATGAACATCGTAATGTAATTTACCGGTCACAATATGAATCTATACGTTATTTCTCCGAACGTGGGCCAAAATAAATAATTGGAGGGTTCGTCCATTGATGTGTCAACAAGACGAATGCCCCGGGACCCCCCCCCCCGCTCCACACACACACATAATACATCGGCCGTCGATTCCCGCCATTGTCGGGCTTTTATACAACATTTTTTCTTTAAGGATATTTCGCTCGGATAAAATAGTGCCGTGCGATCCCGTCAGAGGTCGCCACAGTTTCCACAACGTAACTCACGTACTAAATTCATGCGTAATTTATTATTTTCAGTGTAAGAAGGTTTATATTGAATTTTCTTTTACATAGTCTTGAAAGTTGTAAAGAATAAGAAACTTTGCAAAAACCACATTAAGTATAATCCGCACGACCGTGAGGACGATGTTTAAAAAAGAATTGCAGTAAGTTAAACAACCGTAGAAATAAGTTCGAGCTGGAACGAGGTTACAGAAAAGGGAATGAAAAACTTAACTGCACTGCGAAACTATGAACACTGATTTTAAGTCCATTTTTATAAAGTAGGTTATGGAAATTCGTCCGCCCGGTCGGGACCGCTGCCGGGACCGCGGTCTCGACCCGCCACCGCACCGCCCTGTGCGCGCGTTGTGTTTGAAACGAAATACATTCACTTGTTTTTTATTTAGTGTTGAAACACCAAGTTTCTCTCAATGTCTGTAGTCATTTACAAAAAACGAAGACAAAAATAAGTATATATTTACCGTGTTATAGAACAAGAACTTAGATTAGATAGAATACGAAGTTGTACAAATAAGACGTAAACATTAAAACGGCCAATTATCCGCCGGCCCCTGACTCAGCATGTTAGCGTAACCGCCTCCGAGGCGGCGCTGAACCTAATTTACTACTTTCCTTAAATATGACAAACTTTAAAAGCTTTTTAAAACATAAAGTTATTGTAAAAGTAAAGAAGAAATGCTAAGACGGAACACAACTTCATAATTTTATTTATAAGTTTAATTTAACTCTGAGAGCGTCGCTGTAGCAGTTTGAACAACTTACAGTATTGCCTTTGTTTCCATTAAAACATTTATAAAACTAAATAATTAAGTTTGGTCCACTCTAATAATATAATATGCATTATGTTCCATGTTTTGAGACATACACAGAAGTAAATTCTCCGTTTTCATCGCGAACTCGGTCCAATGGAGCCATAAGGTAAGTGTAACAAGAATAGCTTGTTCAATAATGTCTAAAATGCAGTAATTTAATAAAATAGTATAACTATAGCAATATTTAAAGCCACAATATTCCTTTAAAACTTTTCTCGTGCGCAGCGAGGTGTTGAATCGTCAGCGTTTCCTTAAACACCTGACGACCGCAGAAAAATATACATCTAGAAAATTCCTGCCGCAATATTTCAATACGAGAAGTCGCAAATAATTTAATATTAGAATATAAGACAGCCGTCGAGAATATTACGAATCGTAACTTTGCTACGAACTGCAAAGGCAGAGCACACGACTTTTTGTTCGGGGATTCGTCAACATGTAGCTTAGTACGTACGTAATGAGATGAACATATCACTGCAACCTGCATACTGATAATATGATACCGCACTGATAAAATCTGACTATGTACCAACTTATATGTACAAATTACTAACCTATACCTCACTGTATTGTTAGCCATAATAAGAACATAACTCTAGTATGCATGTAAGATGTAATGATTCAGTTTCACAGTTGATTTTGGCGAGTGTTGGTACATCAGCGGTGTTTAAACAACTCCACGTCACGTGCCGCGTGTTAGTGAAGATTTTGCTATTCTATTTTAGACGTGATTATATACTGTATACAAAGGTTGCCCTTCATTCATTCGCAACATTATATTACATGACTTTATAACATTAAGCCGACTACAAACGTTCAGATTTTTAACTGTGCAGTTAAAACTGAGGTACACACGTCAATTGGAACTGCATAAACGAACTGTGCAGTTCTCAGTTTTGGTTGCACACCTCAGTTTTAGCTGCTCAGTCGAACTGTACAGATAAAACTGTGCAGTTAAAACTTAGCGTTTGTAACCGGCTTTAGACATCCGTCGTGTTAAAATATTTTAAGTAATTTGGTAGCCGCGACTGTTTTTTCGATGAAATAAAACAAATGAAGGCAACATTTCGTAGCAGCGACGTGTGCAATGAACGGAAATTAAAAACAAACAGGAGGCGGATGTGCGAGCGAGAGGGAAGCAGGGCATCGACAATCCGGAACACTCGTCATTTTCCATTTCAACTGTCATCCGGCTCAATACGAATTAGAGAATGCAAGCCGATGAACCAGCTTTGTAATGTTTATTAATTAACATGTAGCGGTACTAATTAATATCTTCATCGCATATACTTTCTCACAATAGAAAATAAATCGAAAAATGTGAATCGTTCACGATTCCATGCTATTCAAAGTATTCTACACGAATTGAAATAAGCAGAACGGAGGACTTGAGAGTTCGAATCTTATACCGACCACGTTTTATTTTCAAAAACAACTTTACAACAAGCTGTCCTCTTGCAGTCTATTATCAAGTTAGATAAAAGCGATAAAGAGGCAATATAGAACAGTCCCAGTTCCCAGGCGGTCCATTTCCTGCGCACGCTATTGTTGCTGCGGCAGGAAAGCTAAGAGAAAACACCTCGCGTACCCTACTGTTACTGACTGAAGCAGGTTATGGCAGTATCACTACTATAGCAGTAATATTTGTTACGATATTATATTCAGAGTTACTTTTTCTTCAGACAGAATTGAAGACAAGTTTGCAAAAGTAAAAGTCGAAACGCACTCGAATGAATAAATAGTAAAGTATTAAAACCTCGTCACCTGCTCAATTACAGCGGCGGCTGTAACTAAGGCGGAAATATAGAAATTTAATGAACCTGCCCTGATGCCGGCGCTCGACTTGAATATTTCATTATGCTCTCTACCACTGATTCTCGAATCCGAGTTCCGTTCTGAAGTCGAAGTTAGATTACCTCTTCTAACACGAACCAACAATTAAAATAATTTATAGACAGTTATAATAACATAAAGGAACATACAAATTACACTAAATAATTATCGCAAGAAGACAAACTACAAGATACTATAGCAATAAATGATTCAACTTTATTTTCAAGAAGTGTAATTGGATCGAGAATAAATAGTAATCATTGGAATAAAGATGGCTGCACTGGAAGCGACTAAACAAATTTAGCGAGTTGGAAGTGAGTAACGGACTATTTGATTATTCTATTTACATTTAAATAAATTAAACGAATGTAATGGTTGGTTACCAGCAGGCGCTGGGTCGCCGGGTCGCCGGGTCGCCGGGTCGCCGGGTCGCCCGGTATATTTGTGAGAGAGAATCCACAAAGTTAAAATAGCAAAAGTGAAGTAAATTAAAAGCAAATAAGCTATCGTTAAGATGTTTAACAAGTTAAATTAGCAACAAAACTAATATTGCAATAGAAACATACGTCACGTGAATTATTCTAAGTTTGTACTAATTTTGTAGGTGACAGTCAGTAAGGCGTTCGCGGAAATTATTTTGTAAAGCAAGTCGGTGCATTGCCACGAGGTGGCGCCGGCGCACTCACTCGAAAAACGCTTGCCTTATATTTGCAGGCAATGTTAAAAATATTGTAGCTCATTTCGCAAAGTGGCGGAGTCGCGCCGATGTTACCACGCAATCGACCTAATTACAAAGTTGCATTAAACAAGTTGAAAAAAACATCGCGAAATTTTATAAAAATATTTATGCTTACTTTGCCTACGTTACACTTAAAAATGTTCAATGTAAGCATGGCTGGGATTAAACTATTTAAAGTTATATTTTTGCTAACAAACTTTTATAATAGTTGTAATTTATAGATTATATTTGTCATGTGAAACTTATATAAAAGCTATAGCATCAAACACCGTATTATTTTGGGTAATTTCATTTATCTTTTGTTAAATACCATACACCAAATCAATGGAACGATACAACTCATGAAACCTTAAAAGTATACGTTTTATTCGCGACAAATTGATTCGCAAAGTTCTCGCAAAAAAAACCCGTTTGAATACAAAATGATGGATCTGAAATCCTTCTACAATGTAGCGCTGATGCTCCGATGAATGACAAATTTGTCCGACAGACTCCCCGCCTAATGAGCTACCCCGCACCGCTTCCCTGCCCCCTCGGGACGAGGGTGCTTCACTTCATATTTGATTTTTACTCTACTTCTCTCTATATTAAACACATTTTTAATAAAATTCTAATAAACAAACCTGTCTCCGGTGTTCATATAAAACTAGTTAGTCATGTTAATTGACAATAAATCTTATTTTACTAACATAAAGCTCAAATATATTGTGATGATTTTTTTATCTACTGTTTGTGAATTACAATATTTTCGTACGTCAAATAAATACGTAATGATATTCATGAAATATTTATAAGACATTTGCGAGAGCGTAAAATTAAAGAACATCTGAAAAATGATAAATATTTAATTAAGAATACCGGAGAGAGAGAGAGTATCGGGAAATGTCAAAAAGCGAGAATTCAATCCCTTTCCCAAATCAATGACGATTTCGTTTTTGAAGTATTGTCCCTCCATCGGCTCTCCGCGAGGACGGAGCGCGGCGAACAGGAAATTACATCGAAAAGGAAAGCAACTTAAGGAGGCCGAACAAAACGCCGCTTCCAATATTTCAACTATTTCATTTCCTCGCTACAGTTTACGTTAAGTACGAATAGGCTCTGACGGCGAGCGGAACCTTCAGATGTCACAATTTGTTTTTCCTCGCCGAGCTAAATTACAACATTATCACTGTTGGAACCTCGTCAGAGAACCTTCTCAGCGTATTTTTTAAAATGTGCTATAAAAATATAGTCATCGGATGGCCAAGTTAAAAATACATTCGTCTTACTCTGACGTCCAACTAAACTTGTTTACAGCGAGATGTAATTTGTAACAAGTCGCCGGCCTGAGCGGACCCGTGACGCGACACCGGCGGCCTACATTTCTTAGCAAGTCCCGAGTCCGGCGGAGGGCGGCGGAGGTCGTTTTAATTCGGTCGTCGGGGATGAGTTAACAGAATTGTTGCACGGATCATTAGGCGGCTGTGTACATGTTATTCGTTCTCTTTTTAAATTGCTGTGAAAAACTGCGCCGACATTTCCCCCGCCGCGGCCCGGCCGTTACTTCTTACTGAGAAGAAATTCATTAGAGAAGAGTAGGAAATATAAATTAAAAACATTAATACCATGGACACTAATAGACTGTCTATAGGAATCAAAAATACTACGAAAGTTTACTTACATAAACATTATTTGTAAATAATTAGAGTTCGTTGTAAAACTTATGAAAAAGTGTTTAACATTGTAAGACAGTAAAAATTTGTGCGCTGCGCATCTCGTAAGAACAAACGACTTTCCGAATATTCGAGAAGGCGACAGCGAGGGGATGATTTTTTTTAATTCGGCCGTCAAAGGAATCAAAGGGAGACGAGGCGTCGAAATGTTCGTAATTGAAAATGATTTCGGCAAAAGTTCCTCTTTGTCATAAGTAACGCGTCTCCTTTCTGACGACTTTATAAGAATTGCGAATTGTTTCAGTGCGACGTTTGAAACGTTTTAAAATTTTTATGATGATTTGATTACAAAGTATTAGCATTTCTATTTTAATATACCAAATATTAAAAGTCAAGCAATAACAATTGGCAACATAGAAAATACAATGTGAAAAACAGCGTTCCAAAATAGAAAATATGCAATCATCAAAGTTCAGAAAGTGTAGTGCGTGGCGCACAGCTTCCTACGTGCTCACTGAACGAGTCCCGGCCGCGTTGTGGTGATTAAATGTACCAATTAACACAACCATCGCGACCTTTTGTAATGTCTACTTCAGCGGCGAGAGGCACCGCGGCAAGTCGCCACTGCAATACTACATGTTCGATACATGGTAACCGATACATATAAAAAAAAGAAGCTTATGCCTAACGAATTATTTGGCTTTTAGAACTCGAGGGGTTTAATGCACATATTTACGTATTTCCATGCGAGTGAGTTTAGAAGTCTTAATATAATCCGATTTCCTAAATGTATAAAGACCAATACAAACGTTTACACTGAGAGTGACAAAAGAGGCTCGGAGCTGGCGCGGGGGGGCGGGGGAGGGGGCATGCCGCAGATTTCGGTAACGACGTCTCCCTTATGTTATTTCACACCAAGACAGAACAGACAGAGTAGACAGTGCAGTATTGTAATGTTTGAACACACGAGATACGGAACAATACTTTAGATGTGCGCGTTCAATAAAGAGCAGTACTGCACCGTCTACAGCTCTTACTGTCCTCGTGTGAAACTTGGAATACGTAGCATATATTACGTGTATTTAAGTAGCGCGGATGTGAGACGCTCTGTTCTTGTATTATTTATATATTTTCCTATAAATTCGGATTTAAAGAAAGCCGTTTACAGAACGTAAATGTGAGTATCTGCATTAATATTGTCCGGATATATTTTATGTGACTGAATTTTGTTTGAGAAATTCACCAGACAATATCCAACAAAGGGCTGAGATATTTTGCATCTTGACTTTAATATAAACCGCACACGAGCAACATTACATACTTGTGAACTTCAAACATTTGATACATGAAGTTTAATAAAATACAAGAATTATTGACATATAGGTGCAATGTACACACAAGCTTTGCATACGTTTCTACAAAACACATCGGAAAAACCTCGTGTGTGCGCCTTCCGAGAAAAATACTAGAATTTCATTGCGAATAACACGTGAGGTACGATGTCAACTTATATACTCTTACACAACATATGCAAAGTGACTCGTTATTTGATGAAGTTACTTTAAAGTGACATTAAAATTGCAACAAAGTGTTGTGGGAGTTGTGTCGTCATCGGGCGAGCGGAGCACACCACAGCGTTGTTAAGAACCGGTCGTCAATTACGAGCACAAAGTGAATTTGCAACAAACGGGATCGAAGGCAAACGTGAGCGCAGCGGGCAACAACAAACAGTGCCGTGCACCCGGCTACGCCCGGCCGGAGCCGGACTGCCGGATCAAAGGGCCTCTTGACCCGGTTGCGGCTCGAACCGGCAACTTAACCGGCAACTCCGGTACGAATTAACAACGGCCTCTACAAACAGAACAATATAAACATTTCGCATACTTTTTCTGATTCAACTCTTTATGCAGTACAGAGTTTTTGTTGAATGCGGGCACAAACTTCGTAACATTTAAATTATGTACGGTAAAAAGTGCACAGCCGTTGTACATATAATATAACATAGCATAATATAATCTGTTTATGCTACGACGTCGTACAGTCCACTGAGATTTTACTCCTGATAGTTAATTGTTTCAGTCATAGTTAAATACTTTAATAAATAAGGGCGGGACGGTCTCAGAGAGCCGGTGGCGCGCAAAAACCTAGGCGATGGTAATTTTTCAAGTGCGAGTGCACAGAGTAATAAATTGCGATGACAAATGGCGTGCGGGCCGCGCCCGGCGCCGCCTGCCGCACGATTTTATTCAAGCGATACGCTTAATTAGCGCACTTTAATCATTAGCACAGTTGCATATTACGTAATATACGGTTTACGGCGCTCGTGTGTGCCAAATGTCGCTGCACTCGTGTTTGTTACTCCATAAGCAGGTCATTTTTAATAAAACAGAACGACCAAATGAACTTAAACCATATTTAACGCCAGTCGACTGTAACTGTTCAAACTCAAAAGCTAAGAAGAGATCGGTGTGGTTGACCTTTGAGCTGATACATTAAGCAAACGTAGTTAAACACGTGTCGGGATTTTGTAAATAGATTTTAATTTAAGTTTAGAAAATAATTAATAAAATTGATATTAATTTTCCAATTTATATTGAGGTAGTGCGTCAACTCCAAGCAAGAAAGACAGCAGTATCTTAGTATCGTCAATTTAAAGTCGTTACTAATAAATGACGCAGATCTTTATATTAAATGTTGTAGAAAGTACAACATGGAGATTATTACAGGGTGTTGTGAATGGGGTTTCGGTGTGCGAGTGCTAACAGGGCATGGCGTACGACGCCCGCCTTTTGACCCGGATGCATTCTGTGTGCAGGGCGCAGGCAGGGCGCAGGCAGGGCGCAGCGCAGCGCTCGCCTAAAGCTATTATACGCGGGAGTGCTCGCTAAGCATTCTTTTTGTTCTTACGAAAATTAAAAGGTTACATAATAACAGCTACATTCAAATATAGGTTAGGAAGTTTTTACAGTACGCGAGTTTTAATAAATCTCACTTTTGACTTGGTTAAGCTAAGTTATAAGAAATAATAGACACCTTTTTATAAAGCTGATCACACGAGGTAATTTTACACTTTAAGTTTTACAATCCGAAAACTAATGAAAAGCTTTACTTTTGGTCTAAAAAGTCGTCTCGTGAGACGTGAGTAGCGATACTGTAGCGATACAGTGACGATACGGTGACGCGACGGGACTCAATAATGGCTTACTTATCGCGCGGACTTCATTTCAGGGTCGTAAAAATTCTTTTACGGCGCGAGTATAATAGCTTCAGTAATTGAATAGAGTGGACGTGATTCTGCGAAATTGTCCTTTGTATGTGATGTCACGTGATCGCGGCACTAAAGGACTTCTTACTGCTTTAAATAAATATCAAAAAATACAATAGTAACCGGGTAAAAATAAGATATTCTATTGTGTTTAAAAGAAAACCTTTCTTAACATATAATTTTGGTTTCTGATAAGTCTGCGTAGCTGACACTAAGGAAAGAACTAAACAGTGAGGACGGTATAAAGTGTGTCGGCCAGTAATTGTCGACAGTGCATTCGGCTTTGCTCGCAGTGGCAGCGCCGCACCGCGCCGCTGTGCCGGCCTCGCAGACATTGACACACACTACAATATCTAATACACTTGTAAACGATTTAGGTTTTATTTCATGTAAACGCAAATAAAATGAACACCAAAAGTGGCCTGATAACGTACGATTCCATCTTATAGTAACAAACTACGTTTTATGTCTACTAATATTATAAATCGTAATAATATTTTCCAATTAAAACAGACTTAGCTACATGTCCGTTAGGATAGACATAGTGGAACTGTAACCAAAGACCACTTACCCGGTGAAGCCTGAAATCGAGCGCTATAATTTTCATCAAAGAATTAATTGCAATTAAAAGACGGCGCACACCGCTACGTCGCTACGAAGGTACTACGTCGCGCTACGGCTGACGTATCGTGCTATTATTTAGTGTTTTCATCGTTAATTTTCGCTAGTATTTTTATATCAAAACAAAAGCTCTCTTTTTATTTCTCGTAAAAACAATTTTAAAATGTCAAGTCAGAGATATTGTGAAGACGGAAGAGGGTTTGAAAGCCCTAATAATTGGAAATGAAAGAAATTAAAAGAGTACTCACTTGACAGAAAGATTGTGTAAGATAAGTGAGCACCGCGAGCACCGCAACCGACTACATTTCTCGTTTCGGCGATATTTCATATTGAAACAAAAGCTTTAAGAACGGGGTCAAGTGATGACAGCGTCCATGAAATAGCTACAATACGCCGGGGGAAGGAGGTCGCGGGAGGGCAGGGGAGGGGAGCCCCTTCTCTTTCACAGCGCGGAGTCTTCCAACTGAATCATATTTTTTAATGGGACGCCTCCTGTAGTCCTCATTGTGGGATTTTTATAGATATTAATGACTTTTTAGCGCCATCATTGAGCACAGCCGTATGGTTACCTTTCATTTGAAGAGATTTTATAACGAGATGACGAGGTCGATAATGCGGACCTGGTCTCATGAAACACGCGACGTGTGGATTCATTGCGTTTTATAAGGAGAATGATTTTTACTTGAAATCACAATTGCTAAATGTGTTCAGACGGATTTAAAAATATAATACTTATGTTAAGTTGTGAATAAGTGAATTTAAAATGAATCAGCTTTCACGAATTACTTTATGATGTAAATATTTAAAGAAAAATTGTACTTTATTTAAATATCGCATATCATTCCTCCCTGCACAGCGCTGCATACTGCACCGGACGACGCGCGGACTTTCTTTAAAATATTTTTACAACATTTATATTGCGTTACTCACTCATATATCTTGTGAATAAAGTATAGTAAATGTAATAGTACGTATAGTAATAAAGTATAGTAACATTTCATTTATTTTGTTTCATAGCAGCGCGCTGTTGAGCGACATGATGCCCGAGTTTACCAGAAACAGCTCCAGTCATGCTAGATGACTCTGCTCAACAATGATATTGTTTATAGAAACTGTAATCTAATAAGTGAATAAATAAAATATTAAAATGTCATATGAAAAGTGTAAACAGGTGAATCAGACGTGAGCAAGTTTATGAAACGTAATACTGCGACTGCGACTTAGAGAAATACATCCATTTGTCCAGATTATGAAAGTTTAATCCCCGCCTTGAGCGTCGCGCCGTTTGTTTAAAAGAGAGTGAGCGTCGCGCCGGAGTCGCGGGGAACTTAATTCAGGAAGCGGATTATTGAATAAAGCGATGTAAGTATTATAAATTCAGCGCGGGGGTTGCGGAGGGCGCGGGGCGCGCGGGGAGGTGACGGGAAGTTGGTCGCTACAGAAGTTGTGCCTCCGCGCAGACTTGTATTATCTCACGGCTGACATCTGCCACCGATTTAAATACGAACTTTATGAATCTTTGTATATTCAAATGTAATGAAACAGTTTCATTTTAAAGTTTAGGACGCCTTTGTAACGAAACGTGAGGTACTGACTAACTATATTTAATGGAATTATGATATTAAACGTTTCTAGATGATAAAAAAACCTAAGCAGAATTGATTTCATACTACATACAAAAAGTAACAACAAAGCAGCGCGGTTACTTTATAAAATACTGTTCAACTTGAATGACCAATCAAGAAACCATTTACAAATTGCACAGACATCAGCCAAACGACTGATGAAATGAAAACAATCAATGTATAAGTCACAGCTCAGTTGTTACTCATGTGCAGCTAGTGTGCGCGCCTGACTGCGCTCGGCGCCGGCCACATATTCAATTACCGAGCAAAAGACATCGGATGATAAACGATATTGGAACACGAGATGTAATTGTTTCACAC
>QDHC01002140.1:23219-39238 GCA_013186455.1 Papilio dardanus tibullus
GCGAGATTGAATGTCTTAAAAATTAATTTTATTAGAGAAAAACATACACAAATTGAGAAATACAAACTGATTTACAAAAGATTGATTGATTTCGCAACAAAGTTTATAATTTATCTTTAACACAGCTGACCCCTAATTATCTTAATTGGTTGACATTGCGGTCATTGTTTTTTCATTAGCGGAAACGTAGAAGAGATTATTTTATGACTTTTATCAAAGATTTTTCGTCTCCGAAGTCGTAATAAATAACGATATTTGATAAGAATACTTTGTAACGCATTAGTGAGGGATTTCAAATTTATCGATATAATTTTATTCTTTATTTTTGGTCTTCGTTAAACAGTAGCGAGGAAAACAGCTTTATCGCCTCTTTAAACGATCAAGTGAAAAAAAACGTACAATGCAGTTTTAGTTCAGTTTCACGCCTTCAATTTCAAGCGACGAATAGATTTTCCCAAGAAATTGCGATTTGTGACGAATCATTAGCTATGCTTTAAAACGCGACCTCGACCGCCTGAGAAATAATTGCCCAACGACAGTGGAAACTATTATAAAGCCTTTGTTTTAGCAAACAATTGGTGAATACACCATAGTCTAGACATAATATAATACAACTAAATTTTGGTGCTTAAAAGACTAAAATTATTTGAACTAAATATTGTAAGCTGAACAAACATTCACTTGTGTAAATATTCTCTGCGTATATTGTCTTATAAAATGTAATAATTCATTTGAATTAGCTTATATAGGTTAGAAATTGAACATAAGTCTACGTGACTTACCTTTCCAAAGTCTACAAGTGTAAAAACTATTTTTAACTTTTAATATTCTTTCCATTTTTAAAATCATAACCTATAAATATACTTGAAAATGTGATAGATAATCCTCGTCTATAAAAACTATATGACTACAGAAGTAATAATCATAAGAGGGCTGGCAGTATCACGGAAGTGTGAAGCACTATATTTGCTGTAAAAAGAAATAGTCAATAAAACTATAAAGGTCATTCACCGCACGGTCGCTTCCCTCATAAAACGACGCGTATTTTTAAGACGTCTGCATCTGGAGTTATTCTGACATTCATCAAATCATAATATATGTTCAGAAACTATTTACAGTCGAACCTGGTTAAGCGAGAGCCCAAGGGACCGCAATATGACCATCTCTGACTGTATGTATATTTTATAATATTACGTCGGATATTTTGTAGACGAAAATCTTTCAGAAAACAACCGATTATTGAATAAGTAACTACTTTACCGACTCCATAATCGCTTGTTTTATGGCTATTTTTTGGGTCATAAGCATTAATATTTCAATAATAATTAAATTTAACCTCACTTCTATCGACAACCGTAACGCACGTCACTAGGCGTGACATACGTGCGCGGGCGCACGTCGTCGCGCGGTGACGTCACATCGCGCGAAATTCGTTGCAAGATCGAGCGTTGACCTCGCCATGTGCTAAGGTCACGTGCTGACGAAACCGCGGTACCAATAAATCTCTTTTATTTCCTTTCCTATAATGTTGGCAAATCATTTTAACATATCTATGGATATGAGTTATTTATGGATTTTGGATGATGATTTTTTTGGCGCACTATGATTATTATAGATCATTTTTGGAGACGAACCGTATTGCCGCACTCCAGAATCGCTTATAAGTTACTCAACCATATCATAACAGCGTATAAGTGCCATTCATACCAATTAATTAGTGAGTCTACCAGTTACATATTAATCTCTAGTATATAAATATAGAAGTAGAATCAAAAGCTAAAATATTGCTGAGCGAATCAATATTATACATTGACATACAGAATTAGGTTCAGATTGAAACAGATTGCACGGAAAAGCTCATGCAAGTTAAATAAATGTCAACTACAGTCAGATATGAGATAGTCATGGTGACAGGATTGAGGACCGTTGCAGATTACTGTTCTTATAAGGAGAGAACGGGCAAGGGACAGGGAGGGGACTTATAGAATATCCTATTATTTTATTAGAGAAGGAGGGACATGAACGGAGGGCACACCGAAGTGATCATCGACAACCATGGACATTAACAACACTAGAGGAACTGCAAAGGCGTTGCTGTCCATTATGAAATAGATCCTATTTTTGTACGAGGCCTTGCAACTTTCTAACTTGTAGCTTCTATGTACAGTTATTTCGTTGTTTTAGCGAAATGAGGCGTTTGTTCGTTTGCCATCATCTAGAAAAAGAGATTCCGGCTTTATAAATACCGTGAAATTATATAACGGTATTGTTTTAGTTATTTCTAAATGCCTAGATAGTCTTAAAAATAATTCTGAAACGGATCTATAGCCTATTTTTTTACTGAACTTAAGTTTGTATTTGTTCTGGTAATTTTTTATGTGATTAGAATAGGACATCGACCTTTATATTTTACAGCCTAGGTGACTAAGTATAACTTAGATCAAATGGCAAAAAATGGTAACAAGCTTTATATTCTTGACTTTAGAACTAGTGTAGTTAACAACGTGATACTCGGCATACTAATAAGTGACCAAAATTGTGGTTAATCATCACTACTTTCGTCACTTTCCAAAGTTCGTCTAGTGTGAGATTTTTATCGTCAAGAGTTAACACTGCAATTTAAACTGGCCATCCATGTTCTCATATTAAAATCTCTCTTACTTAGACCCAACGAACCGTAAAACAATCTATGTAGAGAGTAGCTAAGAGTCTTAACGCGTCAAACATAAAAGAAAGTCACGTAACAAGGATAGTAAATCCTCGTCCGTTTATGATAAACGAATTAAAAGACAGAGTGACATGGGAAGGCCAAATATTTCGAATCTAATCGTCGAGCCGGCTCCACAGTGGCTCAGAACCGGACCAAATTTTTTGACAGCTACCAACTTTCACCATAATTGTTATTTATACACTGACCACGAGTTTATCTTCCACTTTATTATTTTTATGATAAATTTCTTCGGGCGCATTAACTTTATCCGTCAGTAGATTATGTATGATGACACACTGACGTGCTTTCAACTGGATTATAGTCTATCAAATTAAAAAGAAACTATCCGTAAAGAAATGTTTGAATATTAATCGATCGATCAAGAAGTTAACACATACAACAATTTTCTTGTTTCTGGCTGCTAAAGACTAATTCGTTACAGTCGAAATTGATGTCGATAACTACGTAAAGGTTTGACTACATACGATAAAGTAGTGACATCTAGTTACGAAAACGTCAACTGTGAAGATCTTAAACTGATATCATAGATCAGTGACTTATCAAACAATTGAAGGATATTTGCATCAGTAATTATTTTACTCAATACAAATCAACAGTTAGCTAGAATAATCACAAATCAAAACTTCTATTTACGCAATAACTGACACGTCTCGAGATTGTACGTTGTTTAATGCACAAACCTCACAGTGGAAGCGTCAATTAGATAAATTATAACAATTAAACATCGCAGACACGACCGCCCGCGTGTGTGGCCATAGCGTGACTGATCACTATTATCTTGCATAACTGACGCCATCTAGCGGGCAGTGCTTTATGGCTGTCTCTACATAAACACTATGATATTAAGTTTTTAATTAATACTTGTGAGTTTTAATAGCTCCTGTACGTTGTAAATATTAAAGTCAAAAGTCAAACTTTAACGATCTGATGTCATCTATAACTATTAAGTTACTTTTAGAATCTTTTTATTTGTAACCTTTAAGCGTCGCCATTTACCATCTGTAGAAGAAATGCGTTAGCAAAAGGCTAGAAGGTACAATTCTAGCGTACTTTTAAACTGTTTTTTTACCTTGTTATGGTTAGTTAACTTCTGTACCGTATTCTATCATTACAGACACTTAAGGAAGCTCTAACGCGTAGTAATCGCCATATTAAATTGTCTTCTAAACACTATTCTATTCACTTAGCTACACGGATTAGTCCTATTTACGGCATGCTTCGACTTCGCACGTCAAAGTATAGGGATGCGCTGAGGTAGCCTTGTTTTTATCGATAATTTTACATTTTACTGTTTAAACTTCTGTGAGACATTATAATTAGTAAATAAAAACGGCTGCACTCACGTAATTAAGATCCGGTAACGGTACCGATAGTTTCGAGCTATCGGAGGCTCTTCTTCAGGGATGAGCGGGACTTGTATTATCTCGCGGTCGCGGCCCGTCTCGCACTGTCTCGTTTGTTACCGGATCTTAATAACGTGAGTGCAGCCGTTTTTATTTACTGATAATGTTACAATTAAGAAGAATGAAAATGAATGAAAGTTCATAATCAATTTTGATAAATCTTTAAATACAAATACCTTATCGGTAATAGAATTATTACAGGTCAAAGTATCAGTAATAAATTTCGAAGTATATAAAAATCATGATGTAAATATGTAATGACCTAGCGTTTATAATGTTAAAATATGTAACTACAATTACAGTTAAACATCAAGTATAAATTATCTAAAAAACAATGAAGTGACTGTTCAACTCAGGAACTTGAATGGAGTTCGTAATTGTAAAAGATTAAAAAGGTTAAAATCTGGTATCGATACCCGAGTAACATCACTAAGACATCAATGAGGTCACATTACGTGCAGTCAATCTGGTGTCGGCAAATTGCAGCGCCTCATTCACAGCTCTTTAGCGAGAATTAACGTTGCACTCATAGATACTCTTATCATGCGCGGTGCATCACTAGTGCCTTGTTTGTGGGATAAAATAAATATAATTCATGATAAGATTTTTGTTTTTTTATCAGGTTATTTAATGAATGTCTCTGAACAGTAATATTGTGTAGCTTGCATGATGTTTTGTTACCTGTTTGTAAGATCAATGCCTAAAGACCATATCTCATTTTTTTTAATAACTCATAAAAAATATATGATTTGTATTGTAATAAATAAAAGACATAAGGGAGCTCCACGTCCGCGATTGTGTTGGGATGGCGCAGGATCGCCAAGTTTGGAGAGATTTCTTGACGGAAGCCAAGGCCCACCTCGGGTCATCGTGTTACCCTAGTTAGTTTATAAATACTATTGTTTGTTCCGATAATCCGTAAAATGAAACTTTTGTGGTCACCCTAATCGCGCGGTCGTTCCTCGTCAGAACATCGCTCGGGGCGCCGACAGAGCGTTCCTTATCCAATAAGGCCATCTATACACTATCAAATAAATTATTCTAAATAACTTTATTATAATATTTTTCTAAGTAGCTTAATAATATTTTTTTATTTTTAAATACGTAAGGTGAAAATGTAAAAAGCATTGCAGCCATAATGCCAATTTGAGAATGACATGAAATTAACAAAAAAAATAAAGGAAATGTTGTTTTATCCTATTTAAAAAAAATAATCAGGTAGCAGTCATTATCAGTCTTCAGATATTGTATAGATCAAGCAATTAAATAAATATTTCTATTCGAGTCTGGTTATTCAGATAAAGTTGTCTCCTCCCTCAAAGGCCGGCAACACATTTGTGGTTCCTCTGGCATTGCAGATGTCCGTGGGCGTCGGAACAATTAACTTGGTTGATCCGCTGCTCGTTTGCTCCCTTCTCCTATTAAAAAAAAAAAATCCCGACTGGAAAGTTATATCGAAATCCAAACGCATGTTTCCAGTGAAAAATCATTAAAAAATATTTAATTCTCTCATAATAAACGCTAACAAAGGTATATTTGATTAGAAACATTGCATGTTACTCACGGCTGGCAATCCAATGTACGTTTAAATCAAGCCAGCCTTATACGGACGGGTACCAGAGAGAGCCGTGTCGAATTAGAGGATTGTATGCAATTCACAATGTATTTGACCACGAGAAAGCGCATTTGCGTACTTCAATAAACTATAAATCTATGTTAAATCAAAAGAAAATAACTTAGTACGTTACGCACTAAGTTTACTCGAATAGAAATGATAATTTCACAGGGTGTACTTTGTTTTCGAAAATTTTAGAAACGGCTATAGTTCAAAAACTATTAGACAAAGATTTTTAAAATTTTCTGGTGTCTTATGACTTCTCTATCTCAATCAGTTCTGGCGTCGACTTACAGGACACCCTGTATAAAGTATATTTTAATATCAATTGATTGTCAATTGTTTAGTTTTAAAACGATGCCGTTAGTTTCTAGTCATTATGGTGGCTTAAATCTCCATGATAATTAGAAATTATTTAAGAAAAGTTAGCAAGTGCTTTGACTTCTTAAATAATTTCTAGCCATCATGGAGGCCACCATAATGACTAGAAATTGTTGAACTATCGGTCCATATGCTTGGATACCATCGCAGTGTAATCTCTAATATTTATTAAAAATACAAGGACTACAATATTAATCATCAGTACAAATTTAACTGTAGTTGTAACCTATTTTTTATTTATTAAGGCATTGCATATCGGTGTCCTTTAGCTTATTGCAACACAGTAACTAGGATTTCCAGAACTATCTATCGATGAAAAGATTAAACAGAGTCCAGTAACAAATTGAGTTAGAAATACGAACGTTGGCGCCACTGTATAATAGGAATGTTTATAACATGCTTGGAACGGTACAATCCGAGTGTTATCGATAACTTCTGGAGCAAATGTCGTTTGTTAATACTAAATCTGGTTATAAACTGGCGAACAGTTTTTGTTACATGTCCTTACAAATGCATAGTCTAAATATCTTTATCACCCTATGAGTTTATTAGACCGAGTTTTAAGGCCGTTTTTTGCGTAACATCGGTCTAATGAAGCCGTAAGCTTACAGATGTATCTACATTATATAAAACAATAACGCTTTTTTATGTTTGTCCCTATATATGCTTGAATCTTTAAAACTACGCAACGGATTTTGATGCGGTTATTTTAATAGATAGAGTGATTCAAAAGGTTTTCATGTATAAAACAATCTGAATATAGTAGAGTAACACTGATAATTTAGAGGTTTTTAATATGATGTCGTAAATTAAGACATTTTTAGCGCTTACATTGCAAACGCAGTATTTGGTGTCAGCATTATACCGATTTGCACCCGTGCGTAGTCGTGGCGGGTCGCTAGTTTTTAAAAATGAAAAAAGTATGGATGGTTTATGTTAAAGAAGATATGCTGAAAAATGGGGTAAATTTAGAAATGACGGCCGATAGGGAAGGAGTAGTACATAGTGCCGACCCACCATAGGAACAAGGGCTGTTAAAATTGCAAATAACTGTATTCCTGCAAAGCATTTACTTAATAAAATTATTAGACCAACAAACCGTACCATATTATCCAGTTAAAGCTACATATAATAATCCACATGATAATGCTACTGCACATAAAAACACCTAATTGACATACGTCTGATAACAATCCTGCATTAGAAAGCCTAAGAAATTGCTTCTAAATTATTCCTTTTATAACCTAACACACAATATCCATGTTATATTCAAAGATATATTATGTATAGAGGGAGCGCTCCATAGTAGTTTGGACATGCGTGCCGCGTAAGAAATTAAACTAAAATCAGCTTTTTGCCAGTATTATGAAATTTTTTTCCAAGTTTAAAAAATGTGTTTTTTTAATGAACAGTAGAATAAACTAAAACATTCATTTAAATGTTAATTATCGGTTTTTATTATTATTATTTTATTTAAAACATTAATTACTATATTAAACTTCAGTAAATGCTATGAAATAATTTTAAATTTGAGAAAAGAGGATACATTGTTGACTTTTATGGCGGCAAGTGTAAAGGACAAATGCGGGAATTGCTCTACAAGAGACCTCCGGTGGTCAACTACAATGCCTCACTTTTAGGCTTCGAATGCTCCATCTATAGTATAATATATCTTTGGTTATAATATTACATTTCTACAAGATACGCATAAAGGTTATTTCGTTCATTCATTTAACAGTAACACGGTTTATACACAATTTGCACGGGAAATCGTAAAATGGAACACTTAAAGTTGAACTAAAACAGTTAAATATGTGTCCACGCGATATTAGGTTACTGTTTATACTATTTAACTGTTTGTGTCACCGGAAAATCGTAGAATCGGCAAAATACATTTTGAATTAAAACATTAACAAATTGAAATGATTGTTGCGGCGAGAACTGGCCACTACGGGAAAACTCTTTGCTCGCCGCACGTCTTTTTGCTTTTTTAATTTTTGAATTTTATTTGTTTATTGTCATTCTTTTATTCATTCTTCTTATGTTCATCTCGTCTTCTATATCTTCTTAAATCTTTTGTAAGATATTATTATAACTTTTGAACTGGAAGGGCTAGTTTTCTTTTACATTCCATTACCTAGAAGTTATCGAAGTTAACAAAATGGTCCTTCGAGCAATGAATGTTTACATCTTGTAATGATAACTTTTCATTGGCTGTCATTTTCTATTCAACCAATAAAGAACCAAGAAAATTAGACTGGCACTGATACGGTGCGATAAGCAACCAATAAGTTATCTTCACGAATTGCAGAAGTAAAAAGCGTCAAATTGTAAAAAAAAAACCTTTTTTTCACATCCAATCCGAGTCTACAATTTAAGGGGTCTAATTATAATATGGATGGTGTATAAGATTTGCCAGTGGCTTACAGCACGAAGCTATAGCATTGAATGGAATTAGTGTCTACTGAACGACTAGTGAATGACTAGTGAGTGAATGATGAACGTCCCTTTCACCGCTTGTTTTATGTGACCGGTACAGGACTTGACATATGTATTCTCTATTACATTTCAACTGTATTTACTGATGTCAAATGGTTAGGGTTATTGCAGGTGTAAACTTTATTTAGATTTAAGTTTTCTCACGATTTTCCGCATTTATTATGCACTAGCTATAGTGCGCGACTTCGTCTGCGTGGAATTAAATATGCCTATGTTATTCGAAGATATTGTAGCTATCTCATGGTGAAAGAATTTTTGAAATCGACCCATTAGTTCTTGAATTATATCAATACATACAAAAATACAATGATTCTCTCTTTTTAATATTAGTATAAATTGAGGAATATATAATACCTCCTAAATGAGTCTAGTATCTAAAGAAAATTACAGACGTATTGAGAACCTCCTCCTTTTTGGAAGTCGGTTAAAAATGGGTCTAAAACTCAGAAACATCATCTATCCGGAAAAAAACTTTTGTCCAATTACTGACATTAGCTATCTCTATTACAAAAAATAACTATATTTAACAATCAATTGGTTACTTAAACAATCATTTAAGCCTTGTACGCACTAGGATAGTATTTTAATCGAGTAGCAAGTAGCAATTATGCGAACAAAGGATTTACTAATCTATTCTACTAAAATGTTGCTATTCGGACATAGTTACTAAATTACTACCCTAGTAGGTAGGTTTAGGCTTAAAAGAATCCGAACAGTAGTAAATCCTTTGTTCGGATATATGCTACTCGACTAAAATACTATCCTGGTGCGAACAAGGCTTTAGTGAAGATTTATTTTCTGCGTAGTTGACTGCGTAGTATTTGTGGTACGAAGATAGTAAGATGTGGCTCTTTGTTCCAGCGGTACTTCAGCGTGCGACATACAAGGTCGGCCTCCTGACGATCCAGGGGGTCTCCACCTGCCTCTACCTCTGCATGGACGCCTGCGGCTTCCACTACGCTAATGTGAGTTCACACACGCACACAAACACATAGAAACCTAGGATTAAATCAAACTTCTGCAGATGTTTTATGATAATTTATTTTTCACCAAGTTATAAGAGACTAGATGTTGTTCGAGAATTCCGCGTGGTATAAAAAGAGCCTATAATAGTTGCGGATAATGTATCTTTCTAATGATGAAAGAATTATTGAAATCGGCCCAGTAATTCTTGAGTTATTTCAATACATACAAAAATACAAAGTTTCTCTCTTTATAATATTAGTATAGATGAACCGCCTGTGGACAATTATCGTTTTATTAAATTAAATTAATTCTTTTTTAAATAGCGGGAATAGATTGGTACCATCAAAATAGATACGTAAGATTGTGATTGCATTAAAAATAATAGACAATAGAGATAGGCGATAATGTTTGGTATTTCCTAGCAATATTACAATATGCGTGGAATGGTACGGTCATAGGTCATATTTAAATGTCACTTGAGAACAATCGTATGGGCGTTATCTTTTCTTTCGAAAGAATCTTATAACTAAAGATGGAGTAAACAAAATAATGCTACGAGTAACATGCGAAAACAATATAACATTTATTTTTTACCACAACATTTTCTCCTTTTTCTCATTCAAGTATTAGCTTATGGCTTAAGATGCTACCCTTTTTTAAAATATCGTTTCACTTTATCTCACAATTTTTAAGCAATGACTAAAAATGTCAAATGTAATGGTCTCCATGTTTGAGATTCAACGTGCATCTGTTTACTTAATTTCGACAAAAATAAAGTACCTATAAGTTTGATTATAATAACCTAAGAAAGTAATTTTCAACAGTAAACCGATATATACCAAGAATTGACATAAAGATACAGGATGTTTTGAATGATATAACTACAAAGTTGTCACACAGACATCTGTAGCCAAAGAGATAGTATACATAGAGGGAGCGCTCCATAGTAATTTGACGTTAAAATGCGTGCCGAAAAGAAATTATTAAAAAAGAAAAATCTTGCCAGTATTATGGAAAAAAAATCCCAAGTTTGGGATAATGTGTGTTTTTTTTTTAATTTTTACAATAAACAAAAACATTCATTAAAATGTTAATTATCGTTTTTCGTTATTATTATTTAATTTAAAACAATTTAAATCCAAACATTTTTTAACAAAGACTATTTTTCTTTTATGGTTGTTATACATTTTTAATTAGCGTTTTAAAAATGTCTCGATTAATTATAATATTAAACTTTACTAAATACTATGAAATAAAATTGAAATTTGAGAAAAGAGGTTACATTCGGTCGACTTTTTATGTCGGCAAATGTAATTTATAGGTCAACACTAGGGGAAATCTCCCTACGTGAGACCTCCGGATGTCAAAGAAAATGCCTCACTTTTAGACTTCGAGTGTTCCATCTGTAGTATAATATATCTTTGTCTGTAGCAATTGAACTATTTTCAGTTGCAATGAGCTAGCTGTGGACTAGATTGATTATCCCGCATTCCTGCACGAAACACTATCATGTCATATCCTAATATGTGTCATAATATTTTAGTACATACTGTAGAAAGAAAAAGGTAAAGAAATGGTTATAGTCACTACGTCATAGCTATGTTATGTGTGCACCCAATTACGATTTTAAACCAATAATATCATGTCTTGAGCCTCTACCAGGGACGTAAGAAAAATTTGTTGACATTAAAACCATCGCTTAGTATAGATTTCTATAATATAGTGCTACTAATCACTTTACCAATCTGCGGCAAACTCGCTACTTTAATTCAATACTTTACATCTACTCTATAAGAATTTACTAGTTAGTCAACAAGCGGGCCGGTAGCTAGCAGTAGTGATGACCGAGTGGACGCAGCCACCGTCTGCACATTGCCTTCCAACGCCCAACTATAGTGATAGGGTTAACACAATACCACTAAAGTTTAGGACAAGCCAAACGCATAACAGTACTAATAATACCTATTTTTGTATACCGGGAACAAATCATTGCTTAAATTAAAAAAGTTTATTTGATGAAAATGTACCTGTACTTGTTAATTCAAATAAATATTAATGTTAATACGAAATGTCCGTAAATATAAAATGATATGGTCACAATAACGTACACGGAAGCCATATCGTTAGTTTTAATACATCCTCACGGCTGCTGATTACAATCTGGCAACACTAATCATGTAACAGCTTCATTAGCGTAGTTCTAGTTATAATGGGAACTATTTTACTAATTATTTTATACATTACTTAGCTGTTTTGCGGCCTATTTATTAAATTATAAAAAAAATTATAGCCTGTGTTACTCGGGGATAAAGTAGCTTTCTAACGGTGAAAGATTTTTTTAAATCGGCTCAGTAGTTCTGGTGTTATTTCGATACAAACAAAAATACAAAGTTTCTCTCTTAGTAATATTAGTATAGATTGAGATTACCAATTTGAATCGTCCTTTTTTTGACAGTATAATTTTTTTTTTCTAATTTGCATTAATATTAACTTACATTTTATCTCAATAGCAATTGAATTTATAATTCGATTAATAGTTAAATTCTTGGATCGATATTTGTGTACAAAATGTTAAGGGACGGCAGCTTATATTCATTTATTCTTAGCTTAGCTTATCTTCTTAAACTATTTTTTAACTTATACACATATTTACAATTTACTTAATTATCTTTCACGTTCCTACATCGTTGTTACATGTTCTCGCACGATTCTCACCTGTTTTTTCACTTAACTCTTTTATTAACAAAAGGCAATCGTCGTATGGCCATTATGCCACCAAAGAGTTCCGATATTCACTGAACATTTTGAGATCGGATAAATTTCGGCCAACTATGACGCATACCGAAAACTACAGTTCTTACCTATCAAAAGATATAAATAAAACCTCTTAAATTAACATTGATCATAATAAAGTATTTCTTAACACCGATTGATCAGTCTTACAATACAACTTCAAAGAACCGAAGCAAACTTTCACCACGACAGGATATCGATCCGTCAGTTTGATCGATGATGATACCAAATCAGTATTAAACAACCCCTTACAAACGAACCCAGCCGTCACAATAAATGACCTATTTTATTCTTCACCACAACAATAAACAACCGCCACCAACGATCGTATCAAATCTTTGACTATTAAAACACAGGATCTACCGAACTCATGCATTCTATCAAATAACTACGAATTATAGTTCTAAATTCACTTGTTGCGTGATCTTTTTGTATGTTTTTTATTCAGTATGCGATAATAAAGAAGTGAAATGACAGCATTGTCGTCATCCCTCGCGTATATGCCAGAAATTATATGATACGACAGTATCTTTGTCTCTTTCTTTTTGCCTAGTCCATTCTAGCATTCGTCGTCGCTCTCGAAAATGACAGAAATTTAATACAACAACAACTCTTTCCTAGTCCATTTATCTATATTCAAAGGTCACCAACTATAGACTATAGAATCATCAATACTCATCTACAATAAAATAAGGTTCAAAATTGTATGATTTTTCTAACGAATTTTTTCTTCACATACATTTCTTACAATGCGTAAGGGTATTGTTAATTGAATTGTTTGACATATGATCTGTTATAATCTGTGTTCGTAACACTTGTCTGTGGGTGGCGCGCTGTCACTGTCAAGCTGTCAAAACTTTTGGCGGGAACAATTATGTTGATAAACTCTTATTGACTATTTTGGAATATCCTTAAGAAATATCACTATTTGCATTATTTTAATTATCCAGGGGGGTTAGCCATAGGCCATGTGCTAAAAAGCGATTCGATAGCGAACATTAAAAATGTATGGAACTGGCAATGATCGATATCACACGTGACAAGCACATGACTTATCGAATGTCATTGTCAGTTGTATACATTTTTGTCTATTCCATCAGCGATATCGCCAATCGAAAGATACTTTGTTTAACCCCTACACATTTACTATTATTTATTCTAAATCGTAGAATACCTGTCCAAATACGTACCATACTTCTATCTTGATTTTGTCTATACCCTTTCCGAATAGGTAATATTAAAGATTTGTCAGATAAAGATCATTTTATTCTCTAAAAGAAAAAAAAATGTTCGTGACAATTCTACTAATAAGGAATAAACAAACCGCCCCTATACAACATAGAACTAAATGGCATTGGTCCGAATTGTTCCCTTTTAAAGAATTTGTGTCTCAATGTTAGTTTTTGCTGCAACCCTTACTATGATGTATCACCTTTCCTGTTAATAGGCGTAAAGCGAAGCTAATAGAATATGGCGGAGGCTTTTTAACTTTGTTAATTTATTTATATTACAACGCCCACGCGTAGAGTTGAACTTGTGTGTTATTCTTATCTTTATTAGAGAATAATAAAAGGTTTTTTTTTTACATTATATGTCGGGTAACAAGGCGTAATTGCTTACCATCTGCCCACGTGTCTACTTCGATCACCATTATGTGTGAACAGAAAATTATGTCAATATTATAGTGCCTGTGTAAAGGAAAACGATTTATTTGATAAATATTCCTTTTAATTTCGAAACGAGAAATAGCGTTATTACTGTTGCACAACATCTTTGTTCCTGGTACTTCTTATGATACATAATTTGGTCCAATGAGACACCTGGTCTATTTAGTTCCGAGTGTCCTTCAGTATCGTATAATCGACAACTTATTGGTCCTCGTGTATCGCATTCGCAGTACTTTATACTTTTTTTCGGAATAAGGAGGATTGAGTTTAAATCAATTAATATGTTGTGATAAATGCTTGAGACAGAGAATGGCCATTTTCAAAGTATTATGTTTTATTAATTTAATAATAATAATTTTAAAATTGGTATTTAACTGTGGTAAGCGGAAACAGCATACTCATAACTTTTTAAATTCAAACTAGATTTTAAGGTTAAGTCTAATCGGGATTCTTAGTTTTAAATCTTGTTCTAAGAGAAATTCCTACCAAAAATTATCTAAAAGACGTACAAAATTTTTTTATATTGGAACCAATATACCTTAGAGATATTTACTCAGTAATAGTAAATCTAATAATAATTAAATAATCTCTCTCCATATTTAACTACCTATTAATATAATCTAATATGAGGGCGACAAATTAAACACAAGCATAAACAAAGTCACAAACAAGGCGCGATAAGCATCGCCAGACTTACGGGAAGGGCTATAAAAGTTGAAAAAAACAGTTATTTGGGGACCAGAGTTGTTAGTTTTTGGACAATGTTGAAATATCAAATCTTATTACTTAGTGACTTTGTTACTAACATAATAAAAAATATACCTGATTAACCAACGAAAAGTTGCAGTTTACTGTCCTTGTACGCACCAGGATAGTATTTTAGTCGAGTAGCAAGCAGCAAGTATCCGAACAAAGGATTTACTAATCTACTCTACTATAATGATGCTGTTCGGACTCGTTTAGTTACTAAATTACTCGCTACTCGACTAAAACAACAAGGCATTAGTTTACTTCCTTAGTACTGTGTGTGTATAGTTCGCCCAATGATGGGCTCAATTTTCCTTCACTCCACGACTAGCGCGTATTTTGCGTGACTTCGCACATATCTTTAAATTTCTTCGCCGATATGTGCAGACATCGCGATGTTTTCCTTCACCGTAAGAGGGTCGGGTAAATATGTACTAAGTATCTGTAGGCAGTACATAGTCATATGCAATTGCAGATGCGTTGCCTACCCTTAATCTACGGAGGAGGAGACGCACAGAAAGAGGATAATTCCTCGTGCTATGCGTCCCCTCCGCCGCCAAGTCCACTTCACCTTCCTATCATTACCTTATAAAAAAAAGGATAGGAAGTGAAAGTAGACTAATTTTAGAAACACGGAATAGCTTCCATTTGACGCCTGTCTTCTGTGTGGTCGTGGTATGTCACCGGGCGAGCCGGACAATTCGTGCGAAGATGTTAAAGCCGGCTCTACCACTGATAAATATCTACTTAATCCCTTAAAGTAGAGATAGTATGAAGTTTTCACATCATTTGTCTATGTCGAATTCACTCCCCAAACAGAAATAACAACAATAAAGAAAATTAGATTTAGAATAAATGACTTTGTTTTCGTCTACGCAATACTATGATATAGTGAATAAGCTTGCATCACACGGACGCTTTTTTAATTTCGGCGTTTGCGCTTTTTTAACGCTCACCAAGTGATGTAAATAGTAATGATATTAACACTGTAAAATCAACCCTGTTACATTCGTCCAGTGCTCAAAATGCAACGTTGAGAGATTGAGATTTAAAAGCGCATAATGCATTTGTTTTATCTCAACGCCTTTTATACCGCGCGTTGAAAAACCGCTTGTGTGAATGCGGACTAAATGTTACAGTTTCGGGAAATAGCCAGTCATTTGTTTTTCATGCTATTAACTCTAGATAACAAAAGTTATAAAAACTATGGTGAAACT
>QDHC01002140.1:51496-66398 GCA_013186455.1 Papilio dardanus tibullus
GGTACATGGCGGGATTCGAACTCGGAACCTGCAGATTACAAGTCAAGAGCTAAACCCCTGAGCTACCGACGCTCGTTACAAACGTAACGAAAAAATACTATTGAAACACGAAAAATAATTAAAATACGAGAAGTTATTTCTTCCTTAATGGTATTCGCATCCTATTGACAGGTGACGAGATTTAATCCTGTTAAAACATCCATTCAGATAGTATTGCTATATTTCGTATACTTTACAATTAAACCAACACCTATCGATTCCGAACGCATAAAGATCGGCAACGATAACCCTAAAATTAGTGACGTGCTATACTGTAGGCTGTAGGTTATCGATAATATCGATAATTATTATCGACTTACCAGTAGGTTCACACCTGACCCGCGGCTCGCGGAATTTATCGCACAGCATTTATGTAAACTTTATGAATATATTTACATATCTATGTAACTCTGAATATATTGGCGATTGTAAATTTTACATTGCTTGCAAGTCAAATTTTGATTTATAATGTACTTTCTAATAAAGAACATATAGTTTATTAATTTATTATAGGATTTTGAACCTTTTAATGGAATATAAATAACTAGATGTTGCTAGCGACTTCCTCCGCGAAGAATTAAAAAATATAGCCTATGTTATTCGGGGATAATGTAGCTCATTAACGTGTGAAATATTTTTTGAAATCGACCCAGTTTCTGAGTTATTTCAATACATACAAAAATACAAATGTTTCTTCTTTATAATATTAGTGACACTAATTAATTTCTTACTCAGCTCCTGTCTGTAATTCAATTATTATCACGTTACAAAACGTTAATTTAAAAAACTGTTTTCTAATTACAAAATAAACAAAAAACTTACAGAAGCTGGTAGTTTGTTTTTAAACCTTTCTACTGTTAATCTTTACCATTTTAAAAAAACAAATGCACCCAAATTAAAAACTCCGAACTTCAATTAACGTATATCCGAATTTAATTAGTAAGAGATTTTTATCCATAAAATCTTAACTATCGATAATTATCGAATGATTTTATCGATAACTAAATTGAATGAATCAATCACTAGACTTTATCTTTGATTCCCACTTTAGCCGCTTTATGGACCAATATTCTAAGCAGGACCGCGGCTATTATTGGAAATGGGGTCTAATAGTTTTGCGATAAGATAACAAAAGTCTGCTTTAATATTTTGACGGAAACAACATCGCCTTAATTGGATCAACTATTTAAATACCTTACTTTAAAATCATTGGAAATTATTTAGTATTTAATATTAATCATTTTAGAAAGACTTACTTATAGCGAATGTCAAAAACTGTCAAAGTTCCTGCACTTTCCACACTCAAAATGGCGTCTGTAATAATAGAAAATTAAATGATAAAATTACATTAGCCATACGAAATCTTGTAAACCGTAATAACTCAATTAAATTAACAAATATACTAAACCGTAAACAGTTAAATAATCAGATAATTTAACTAAAGATCTTATTAATTTTACTTCAAAACGCCTGCGGCAGATCTATGGAGCCTTTGTAAAGAAATTACACTGTCTATTACTAAGGCTGTTTACACAGAAATGGTTTCAATACGATTAACCCAAACGGAAATGTCATTTTTTTAGGTTATGTTTTTTGTTCTAAAATGACGACTCGTAGCTTAAACTACTGAACTATGGGTTTATTTTTTTTTTATTCTACAACTAATTAAAGTATAAATACTAGTAAAAGCTTTTAAAAATGTTGATTCGATTTAATGTTTTTGAGTAATTAAAAATGTATGTATATTTTAGTCTGTGGCATGCCTTAGCGACATCTAGCGGTAGGTAATGAAATTGCACTGCAACTAATCCGCGAGGCATCCCAATGGGTGGTATAGCCCGTGTCATATATTCCCTTCAGATATCAATGTAGCTCCCGACTACAAATATTATGTTGCCGTAAAATCGTAAATATGTTTAAATTCAAACTAAAGATTTTTTAATATATAGAATAGATAGAAAAAAAATCTGATCCTTGTTTATAACTTCAAGATTTTTTTTTCGAATCATTATAATTTACCGAAACCAAATCGTTATGTGGTAAAACGTATATAACCAAAAGTGATCATAGAAATTCATTGTCAGATTGGTTTTCTACGTAATAACCCCGTTAAAAATATTATCTTAAAAGAAAGCAATTTGTTAATTACTATTAATTAACATGATACTTTACATTGACCGCTTTGTTCCGATACGAGAATCAGCGTTATTACTGTTGTACGTTATGTTTGGTTCTGTTATATTCATAAAATTTATTCCAAAATACAGAACATCCTTGTTCCTGGTCTTATCATACATAGTTTGGTCCAATGAGACCCCTGGTCTATCTTATTTAGTTCCGAGTGTCCTCCAGTATCATATAATCGACGACTTATCGGTCCTTGTTTATCGCAGTACTTTACAATTTTTTTGGGAATAAAGGGGTAAAAGTTCACAAAACGTTTATCTAGGAAAACTATAAACTGCCACCTTTTACTTTACGGTAACATATCGATTGAAACAATGATGTAAAAGAATAACGATAATGACTCTGTAACACAATACACTTTTAGAATTATTGTCCGCGTCTTGTAATACAATACGTAGAAAAAACGTCACTTTTATTTTATGACTCGCCGTTTAAAAATATATGCACTTTACTTTATAGAATAGCTATGAACTTTGTATTGAAGGATTCAATTTTGTTTTGACTTGTCTTGAATATGAAGCCAATTTTATTGACTAGTTTGAAGTAATTTAGGTTAATAAGACAAGTATTTTTGTTACAATAACTCAATCAAGTATAATTTTCCGAATAAAAGTTTAAAGGAAGTAACGCACCGTACAATGGCATTAATAAAAAAGTAAAAAAATGAAAGTGAAAACGTAAGTCCCTCGAAAAGCGGAATCAATCCACTATGACGCTTAGATATTAGCCCCCTTATTCCTAAAAAATATATAAAGTACTGCGATAAACGAAGACCAATAAGTCGTAGATTATACGATACTGGAGGACACTCGGAACTAAAAAAGATAGACCAGGGGTCTCATTGGACCAAATTATGTACAATAAAAAGTACCAGGAACAAGGGTGTTTTGTATTTTGGAATACATTTCATGAATGTACCAGTACCAAACGTAGAAAGTACAAGAGTAATAACGCCGATTCTCGTTTCGGAATAAAGCGGTAGGTGTTTAAAATGAATGGCAAATTTTGAAATGTCATAAAGTAATTTTCCTCTGAATTAGATATTTCACTACATTGTAATTACATAAATGGTTCAATTTGAATAAAGTTATAAACTAAAATATCACATAAATGAATCAAAGCGTAGGGTTCCGCGTGGGCCGGACACGAGGTCTGATTTCATAAATCGATCCACTGGTTAACGCGGTGCTTCCGATATTACAAATTACTGATATCATAAATAGGGTTGCCAACATGCTAACAATCAAACTTATCTCTAAACACTGACACTGAAAAACGACCAGTATTGACAACCCTAAACACTTTTGCGGACAAGGAAAAAACAAAGACCATCCTTGATTTTTAGAAGACGACAAAAACCCAACGAATGTAAATGCAAATTTGGGTCAAATACCGAAGAGCTGGCAACCCTAATAATAAATCATCCATCTATTGCACCCACGGCATACCGCCAACCAATAGACCGTCGAATAGAATATAATGCGTCCATCGCTAATGGCATATCATTGAACAATTTAACCCAACGGCGATGCGCTATATTTACTACACCAATTTGAGCTAAAACGATACTTTACTGCTAAAGTGACGGGTTAGCACAGTATTTGATGCGTATTTTGTACGGAAAATATCGAAAAACTATTATTTTTCATCGCTTCAGCTATCCAGATTTAATTACATTTATTTCCTGAGCTGTTATAGTTAAATACTTCAATAATATAATAACATGAAAGAACATGCAAAAATATTTATCTGTTAGTCCATTAACATATAGGCGAAGAAATTCAAAGATATGTGTATTCACGCAAAATACGCGCTAGTCGTGGAGTTGCGGAAAATGGAGCCCATCATGGGTTAACCATTAACCTTTAACCTTTAGTCCATTAACTTTCGAATCAGATGTATTGACTTTTAATCAGATAATAATATATTGTTTTTTTAAATCTACATAATCTGTCCAATTACAATACATGCTATTGGCAACACATTCTACAATAATAATATCACTCTCTGCCCATGTTATTCGTTTGTCTGTTTACACAGTTTAGTACAGTCGGCGTTCATAAAGGGTGGTACCAATTTAAAGTTTCAAATAGTCGGTCCTTGTGCAGCGCTATGATGTATGCTGCCTATTAACTGGTGAATCGAGCCGGTGGCCAACAAACACGAATAGCTCTGTTGAAACTCTCCTTAGATATTGATAATGGGACGTGTTTAGAAAGGCAACATTGAAAGCTCGCCCGCTTACAACTGTTGAATGTCGGACCGACGTTAATAAGTGACTCGCCCGCGACAAATTCATTCTATATTTAATCTCCAGTACTATGTTTGGTCACTGAATAGTATAGATAAATTGACAATTTATGTCTGAATGAAGGAAATACACTTGTATAGCAGTTCATAAATTGTTTGAGAGTAGTGGTTACCAGTTGGAATACACTGCTATGCAACGGGATCTGATAATAACATTTAAGATCAATACATCTTTGGTAACTGTTAGATGTGATCCCTTCTTGTATGACGTTTGTCGGTTTACTAGATGGTTTATATGGACTCCTAGATAATTAGGTTGAAGATTTGTTAAGGTGACTAAATGTATCTTTTGTTTGTTCCAGAAGGATCTGTCGGACGACTGCGTGTTCGAGGAGCACATAGAGGAGAACAACTACAACACTTATTCGCGGATCCGCGCCGGCAAGAAGACGTACCTCGCGCTCGACAACCGCGGCCGGTCGCGGCGCACGCAGATCCCCGCCAGCCGGTCGCTCGGCAACCTCTCGGGGTACGCCCTCACGCTGACGACGCGCTGGGACGGGCCGCGGCAGTCACAGTGCCCGCCGCGCCGCCACCGTGGGAAGCTCAAGCGCCCGCCGCCCTTCCACAGGAACTGTCACAAGCGCCTGCAGAAGCAGAACATGAGGCACAAGCGCAAGCACAAGAAAGCGAACGATCCGAAAAAGAAGCAGCGCCACCCCAAGGGCAGGAGAAAACACGACAACGGCACGACCACCACGACGGAGGTCAGCTGGGACGAGTCGACAATGTCGACCATGTCCACCACCGACGCGGAGTTTTTTCGGTCGGCGACCGCGCAGGAGGCGGTCGGCCGCGCGTGAGCCCGCTGCTCCTAGGCGCCGCCGTCGCGCTCGCACAATACCGACGTTCCGCCCCTCGCGCCCCGCACGCGCTCCACTCCCCGGACCACTAGCCCACCTCATGCTCTAGCCCAGGGCGGCGAAACTGCGGTCACCGTCTGCTCTATATTGGTGTTTATATAGAGATATGTGAAGTTGTAAATATCAGAATTAGTTAACAAAACAGGTTATGGATGGCACTTTTTGACCGCATGACCAGTCAAGCGGCGATTCCCGATTTGGACAATCCCGTTTGTAAAGAAATAAGTGCGCCGGTGACCCGTTTCGCCGCTTCAAGGCCGAGGTTGCTTCGAGTATTACGATTATTTTGTATATGAAATGTAAAATACTCAATGGTATCGCATCAAATGAACAAATCGATGTCCGAGTTGCAACGTGTAAAAACGAAATGATATTATTCTACCAAAGCTACTGAAATTATCTATCTCAATTTATATTCCTAGTTCGCTTTAAAATGTAGGTTTATCGGCAAGATTCCAATTGTCTTAGTTACTGTAACTTGTCATGAAATTATTAACGTAGATGATATTAATAAAGTAATAATTAATCGAATGGAATAATTTGAAATGTGTCAAGATTATCGTTTGGTAAGGAAATGTTAGGGTTAGCTGTAGGCTTCCTGTCCGTGCCCACTTGCCGCCCTTGTGCAATGTCCAAAACATTTCAATTTTCACAACAACTTTAAGGCACACGAAGATTTTGATTTGATTAAAAGAAAATTGATTCCTTAATGTTCACTGTAGAAGACTTCGCTTCCTTTAATAAATTTTCCCGCTAAATTTGTCAACCGCCATATTTATTCTGATGAATGTGACGTTTTAACTGTCAAAAATAGACATCTCTAACTCTATGGTTGCTTTTGTGGACACGAACAGGAATCGTAGAAAGGTTTTGTACTTAGTTGGATGATTGGGGGATTAATTTCATAAGAAATTGACTGAAAATATATGACTGAGTAATGTAGGTTTGTTGGTTTCGGAATAGGTAAGGCATTGTGCGGCGGACGGCTGGCTATTTTTAATAAGTTCGAAGTACCAGAGACAAGCGGTCTCGGTTTCTGTCAGAAAAAAAAACGAATAATTGGAACGTTATGTGTTATCGATAGATGCTATTTTTCTCGAATAACACATAGATCGAGACCGCTTGTTTCAGGCAATTCAAAAATGAATTAGTGATAAACGATTAACGGAGATGAAGTGACTACTAGTAGATAGCTCTAAAAACGTGTATCTAATTTGTAAATTATTTATTTTCCATAGAGAAAGTCGTATTTTGTTAACGTTATAGTTGATGTTTTTTTAATTATTATTATTCTCTTGTCCCCTTAGTTCCAACCGAATGTAGATACGTAGGATTTTATACGCTTGTACTTTTAGTGAGCCAATTTTGTGTATTATATTATTGTAATCGGTTCGGTAGCGATATGTGCTTTTTACATGGTTTTGTATGGAGTATGGACGCTTTAATTGTGATTGTATGGAGTCGAAGCGCGGTGACATTCGTTTTAGTGAACCCTCGCATTTTTGTATGTAGTTTAATAAAACTTTTATAAATAATTTGACAATTGAATTTTAATTTGCCACAATTTAAATCGAAACAAAAATGTTATGTTTCCTTTTTTGAAGGATTTCATTTGGAAGTATTTATTGATTTACAGCGATGTTACTAAGATTTTTAAAATGTTTTTTTTTATATTTCGCTGAACTTTAGTCAAGGGTTTCGGAAACATATGCAACAAGCTTTATGAATGTACCTATATTTTAATTGAATCGCAGTTTATTTATGATGTATGTATTATATAAAATAATCACGCGAAAATGACATGCAATCTTTTACAATATAAAGCATTTATTTTGTCTTAAAAACATCGTTGAGATAACATCGATGTATCGATTTGTGTCCTTTTCGATTGAATAAAAATAATCGATTTTCGGGTTTTATAAATACTTTACTCGTTATCGTATTCTATGTAAATTTTTCCGTGCGATTTTAAAATTAGAATAGCACCAGTATTTGGATATTGTAAGAATGTTCTCCATTACAATGTCTAGTTTTTATTAGTTTTATATTGTGTAGGAGCTGTAATAATTAATGTCAGTAATTTGAAGAAATGAACTTTATGATAAACTCTATGTAAACGAGCTTAATATTTTCATATCGAAGACCTTTTTAATACAAACCATTGTATTTCTAATTACATATACTAATAATCCTCCTAACGTTTAAATGTCTTAACTGAATTATTGAAATAATTTAACAAATGTTGCCTATGTAAAAAAAACGACATAAAAATTATATCGTACGTTATTTCAAGAGGTCTCATATGAAATTATTAAGCTAGTTTATATTATTTATACTGCCGAAATGTAAAATACAAGTTAATGTTATCTGTTATTTATACACAAGTGCCATAATATAATTATCAGGATTTATATACCGATTGAGGGGATATTGTTGATTTCCAATGTCTTTGTCCTATTTTCGCAAATTTATTATTATAAATAATTCAAGAGGATTGCTTAGGTATACGGAGCCACGGTACTAAGAATGAATACATTATATGCAAATGAAAACAAACCCACTTAACGGTTAATTATAAAATAATTTTGTTTGAGTTATGGAAACATTATTGTTTTGTTCCACATTAAACGATAAACAGAAATTCACCTAAATCGATTTCGAGAAACGACTTCAATGTAAACGATTTTATGATCCGTTTCCGGATGGAAACCGATTCTAATATTAAATATATGTTTGCATTAGCCTGGCTTAAAGGTCTAGCAGCCAGGCCATAAAACTAAAAAAAAAAAATCATTAGCCAATTAGAATAGGGTTACTTTTACGAGTGACAGTTATTCGAATTTCGAAATATCCTAGATGCTTCATTCAATTATATAATTTTAAAAAAGGAACGTAAAAACAACAGCCAATGAAGGGTAACCTTGGCAAACTGTCAAAGGCTCTCACATCATTTCGTAAATGTATTCTATATGCAATTTGCCACGTCTACAAAATAGGCATTACAATATGCCAGAGATAAATATAGAAATACGTTCTCTATTAATTACCGTTCCCACCAAAACCAGGCTCCGTAAACCGCCAGCATTCTTAGGAACGTCAAGAGGGGTCAAACAGTATTAATTAATTAATTTCTATACCTTTACCTTATACAATAATTTTAACTGAATGCTCGCTGCTGACGCATTTTTGTACAAATTACGGACAATTTTAATAAAAGTCTATTAAAAGATGTGTATAATCATAAATGTCTAAATGTAGAATTTAAAAATTCACCTTTTTATGTAGATTTACCAAATGAAGATTGATCGGAACTTTTAGACAATAAACTTTTTACAGCCTCTTTTACCGACAAATAAATAAAACAAATCTTGAAATACAGTTTGATGTTTCATTTTACAACCAAACATATATTTTGCATACTACGAACTGAAACGGCCTAAACAACCTAAACCTAAAACCAACCATCTCAATTTATTATCGACCAGACATAGTAAACCTTAATGTTAATGGGCGGTTAGGGTTCTGTACAAGTATCCCTATGGTATGTAAAACTCAAGAATAGCTATGTAACTATTTGAATAAAACCATATTAATTATAGCTTCCTCCTGAACGACGACAGGAATGAGGAGACTCCCAAAAAAAGCAATTAAAAAAACTTAAGAGAAAAAATAACAGATTATTAAAATTTTATAATCACAACCCGAAATCAAGTTTTTATCATTTATGAAAAATTAGTCAACTACGCTAAAAACAACGTAAAATGCCCTGGAGTCGTGGGCAGGCGAGAAGCGTCGAGTCATTGAACAGGTGCAGTTGAGTTCAGCATTAACGAAGTCACAAGATTCACAAGAGAAAACATTTTTAAAAACAAAACTGAATAAAAAAAACAACAAAAATTACAAAATCATGTCAAATTTTAAAAAATTAGCAGTTTAATTGCAGCACCTTTCTTATGTACCGCCTTTTTCTATTTTATTTATATTCAAAGAAAACAGCGGGTAAAAGTAAAACAGTAGGGTAGTTTTGGAATTCATTAACCTTATAAAGCTAAACATATTGTTGTCCCTGTTTTTTTTTTTAAAGAGAAAGAATGAGATCACAATAGGTTTATCACATTTTAAAAACGAGCCAACCAAATTATATTTACTTTATAATTAGATATTTAATAAGAATTATAAATGTAAAATAAATCAGTATATTACTTAATCTCATTTTTAACCATTTTATTTAAGAAAACCCAAACTGGTTCTCACTAATTTTATGCAGTTGACATTTTTGTGCAGTCTATGGCACGTTAGCGTTGGGCAACTGATAGCGCCGCATCGATTTTCACACTTCTCGGTTGGCAACTATTGTATCGAACGAAGGTCGTACTTTGCTCGATGGTTTACTCGCTCGCGACTCGCCATCTTGTTTTACAAGCTCGGATTTTGTGAAATCTTTCGATTCGATACGGGTACATAATCGGTTTCGGTTCAATATTCATCTGAGTTTTTGGCGGCAAATTGATCGAAGATTAATAATCGATTAAGCGATGAAGAAAACATCGTCTTTGGTATGGCGATTCTTCGATCGGTTAGAAGAAAACAAGAGATGTGTGGCGGTATTGTGTAAATTATGCGATACGCAATACAAATATTTCGGAAATACGACAAATTTAAGAACACATTTAGTTAATAAACATCCAATTCAGTGGGAGTTACTGCAGAACGGTACGCTTGATGATTCAACATTTCGATCGTATGAGGATGATGAAAATGCTACTCAGACGGGAGCACCCAAAAGAAGGAAATATCTGAAGGTACATGTGGTATAAAGTAATTTACTTATTTCATAAAACCTTACTTTCTTGTGCTACATTATAAATACCTGAGTTTTGGCTCGTTATCACAATGATAATGATATCATTCTTTTATTGATATGTCGATTGTCATTTCAATATGAATTTAGATCGACTTTACAATCGATTTTAAAACAGACCTGTAAAACTATTTTAGCAAAGAAAAACATCCTAAAAATGTTTTTTGATTTTAATGTTATTTTTAATATGAAAAGTTGTATTCTACAAGTGAAAAAGCTCTTACATAATATAAACATGAAAATGTAATATTAATTACATTTTGATCACAATAATATTGTGTATAGTTATTAATCATGGTAACTAAAACATATTTCAAGTATTATAAAACAATCTTTCCTTAATTGTCTGCATTTACCGCAATAATTATGGAAACAACTCTATAAAAAACGCAGTGTAACATATTATTTATAAATACTGAACAATAACCACTAAACAAAGTACACTAAAGTTCAGCGTACCCATAATTTACCAATATTTTGACTTGTATATACTTTACTGAGTGGTATCAGAACAGCGGCATGTGTAAATAAGTAACTAGGAGTATCAATAAGTACAACAAAGTCATAGCTTTATATGTAATTTCTAGTTATAATAAATAATAGAAAAATAAATTCAAACTTGGATAAGCGAGAACTGGATTAGTGAGAAACCTCAAAAAGTCCAAACGGCATGGTCCCGAGGGACTCTTTTCACAATCCAGAAATTCGGATTAGATAGAAACCTCATTGAGACAAATATTGCGGTCCCTTGGACTCATGCTCGTCCAGGTTGGACTATTTCTACCATTCCCTCAGAAGACCAACTTATAAAACCTTCCCAATCCTCATCTCACTATTTGTGTATTTTGTTTGTTACAGGTTGATATGTTAGAACACTCGGAAACTGATATCGATAACAATGATGAAGTTGACACAACAATGAATGAGAATGAAAGACAGAACACAGATGAAGAATGGCTTGAAGATGAATGGATCGAGACGTACGAACCTACAAGGAATAAACTGAAATATAGACGAGTAAAAAGAGAAATTACAACACCACCATCACCTAAGTCTGTCAGAAACTACACTTTTAATCGAAAACCAACATTAAAAACAAACATACGGCCAAAACATGTTAGTACAGAAGTAAGAAAAGATGAATATTCAGTATTCGGTGAATATATCGGTAATAAATTGAGAAAATTCAAATCATACCAAACTAGTGTTAACGTACAACAATTAATAACAACTATATTATGGCAGGCGGAGTATGGAGTTTATGATAATATAGAATCTGTGAAACGAATTGTCTTGAGCACTGTACAAGAAATGGATACCGCACATTCATCGGCTAAAACTGAAAATATACAAGTTGAGGAGGAATTAGTTATTGAAAAAGATCAAGATCTCGTACAAAGTGTTATTGATAGCGTTCGAGTGGTTGAAGGATAAAATATGGATCAAAGAATAGTTGTCCAATATCTTGGTGGCTTGACGGCCAAAGGTCATCCCGCTGTTGGACCTTGATAAGCGACAGTCAAAGGGATCATGATATTTTTCTCGTTAATAGCAATTTCTCACTTCGAGTTTCTTGCTTATGGTCATCCGTCGGGACCAAAGATTTAAAATTAAATGAAATATTTTTATTTGCCTTTTAACAAATTTACAATGAATAATATTATTAACATGGCACTAGGTGACAGCTCAGCAGAAGCAGGGACGGATTAAGCCGTCCCTGTGCTGATTTTCAGCTGGCTCTTTTACATGCAATTGAAGCTAATTAAGCAGTGATTTTTTTTTATTATGTACTTCCAGTGACATACTCAAACTTAGACTATTAATACACTACATTCTCTGTACGTATTCATCTTTGCAAAATAACAACTAATAACTTTGACTATTGTGTTGTATGTGGTGACTTGCTCCAAGTTTCCAAGATATCTGACAACTACTGTATATTACCAAACTTACCAATTCATACTAAGTCGTAAAATAGTTTATCATTGATAAGATTATGTACAAATTATTAAGTTATTAAAATTTACTTGAAAATTATGTTAATCTGGATCTTGTATGTCTGATCCAAATGGAAATGAAGTGTTTTAAATAAATAAAGTAAAAATGATTTCTTTTTATTTTACCAAACTTTGAAACAGTTCCATATGATAAACATAGGGTCATACTACCCCTAGCAATTATGACGCATGGTTTATTTCATGTCAAAAGACTTAAATAAGAAGTCTTTTGACATGTAAATAATAACTCATTTAACCCTTAGGGGATTTTTTAGGTAAGTCAGTTAACTTGTTAGGTAAGGCAGTTCTACTGAGTAAAAATACAGTTGCAAATTCAAGAGATTTCTTTAGTATTAAAGTTTGCTACTAGTGACCCTCAAGGCCAGCCTTTAGGAATTTAAAATGTCTGAAAATATACAGATTTATGCATATTTTTAAAATAATTTTGTATAAATTACATAAATGTCAAATAAAGCATGGTGAGCGCATGCGCGATCAACGTTCTATTTCTTTTTCCCATCAGTTTTCTCTCTCGCACGCCATCAGCTGTTCTGTCAACATGGCCACCCTAGGTAGTACGTCTAGCAAATTATTAAAAAAATTAAACGTTTTGCCCATTTTTAATCGCGATATAAGTTCAGTGAATTATAAAAATGTCCACAAAACTGCGTGGACCACTTGTGCGTGTGTGTTCGGAGGTGCTATTGTTTTATATGTTGCGAATAGATCTTACAACCGGACAAACACCGTATATGCGTTGAAAACAAAGGTGAGTTATCAATAATCAACCCAGAAATATGTTACATTATTAAATAAACGATTAACTAGTGAAAAATAAGCGAACCACAAAAAAACATTATCATTTCCAGCACTAATTTATGTTTCAGTTTGTTTTGACGTGCATATCATCACATTAGTTATAATTAAAGAGAATTAAGGATAATGAGAGCATTAAATGTATAAACTTTACATTGTAACCAAGTTAATTTTATAAATAAAATGGTGAATAATTAAAATTAAAAATAGCTCGCAAATCCCGCAACAGACAAAAAAAACTATTTGACGTTTATACTTGCGTTCGGAAATCCGCGCGAGTTTCAGTTCTGTATTGAAGATCGTTCTTATACTAAAGCTACGTTCGGAAAAAAAATTAAACACTTGTAAATATGTTTCAAAAAACTCATTTACCTAAACATTTAAGTATATTTTAATAAAATAACTTTCCTACTTTTTTACTTATAAATTTTGCCTTCACATTGTCGACGGAGCAACTATTCAGACGATCTTATACGCCTGCCGGTCAATCATACAAGCACTAAACTTTGCAGTCTGCATTTCGAAGATCTGCTTTTGTCTGATTTGCTATTTTACAAGAAATATGCCACAATGTGTACTTAAAGTATGTTTTCTCATTGAAAATTTAAAAAATCTTAAAAATGAGGTATATTATAGTCTAGAACTCTAGAAGTATGATTCACTTCTGTTTAATCTTATTAAATTGTACGTGCCAGTGCGGCATATTACTAAAAAGGATTCCCGCGTCCTTAAATTAATGTGAACGATTAATATCGTCGCCGAGTCCATGAGAATCGCTTCGGCAGGAGCTTTAACGTAATTTTTTTCTTTCAACTTAACACGTGTTAAATGCGGTAATGAGTTCCCGGGTGGTGAATCGTTAATAGGACAGACGACGAATTGTTCTCGATTTTTCGAATCGATTTTTTTCGTTCAGGAATTTCACTTTTTAAACTGTCACTTAGCGCGCTCATGGCGATAGGGTTGACGCAGTTTTAGATGATGCTCATTAATTTTATTAGAGATGGTAACATTATGTGATTAGGCCAGAGTTTGTGTTGTTTTTTTTTCATATACAATGCATGATGAATTATATATTCAGCCTACGTAAACTTACAAAACAGTTTACTATTACTTACACGGTTGCAACTGTTATAAATATTAAATATTATCAGTCTGTGTGCAATTGCGACCATAGCTATACTCTCGCTTCTATTCACTACTGATAAAGGTAAAAGCAAGTTAGACTTAATGCCATATATCAAATTCACTTAAAGACATTACACATGGAATGCTAGATTATCGCGAATAGAATGCGTAGATCCAAACAGTGGTATCTTTTTATCATCAATTTTATACAATGATACTCGTGGTCTAAATCCAGCATTAGACGACCATAGACTGAAGAAGAGGAAAGAAAAAAAACATTCAAAATATATTCACGTTTGCTCTTAGCAAAATCTAGCGCAGTATTTAAAAAAAAAATCTTAGTCTTATTTTCGTGAATGTTATGTATTGTTACAAAATTTTCCGAAATATTAACGATATTACAAAGCTGGCTTTCGTATTGTAAAATAAAATAAAGCGTCCCTTCAAACGGCTATCTGCACTCTACATAATCTCTTGATGTTCATTTGTCAATGTTAGCAAACAAAATAACGATCCAAACTCGTGTGACTGACTATAATGAATCGATTCGTAAATGTGCAGGAAATATGTTGAAAAACGTCCCATTTAATGTAGCGTACGATAAAGGAAAAGTGCAACATTTGAACATATATACTTTCCCATTAATCATTGGTTAATCTATACTAATATTATATAGAAACTTGGTATTTTTGATTTTTTGT
>QDHC01002140.1:87685-99250 GCA_013186455.1 Papilio dardanus tibullus
ATATAACTAAATAAATAAGAGAGCGTTGTTGGCTCAGTGGTTTAGCTCTTGACTTGTAAACTGCAGGTCCCGAGTTCGAATCCCGACATGTACCAATGTGATTTTCGATTTTCATATGTACATATTTACCGACGCTCTTAGGTGAAGGAAAACATCGTGATGCAACCTGCACATATCGGCGAAGAAATTCAAAGATATGTGAATAAATATGTGAATAAAAATAAAATATAAAATCCGGCTCGAAGGACCACATGCGTTGCAGATTTCACTTAACTATGATGTACTGTATAAAAACACTTGTTTGAGTTTTATCATAATACGAGTAATAATGGATTACTTTGAGTAATTTTGATAATTTGTGATAATCGTATTTTTATTAATTAATACTAGAAAGAAAGAAAATACATTTATTACCACACATACCATAAAAACAAAAAAAAACACACACAGAAAAGTAAAGTGTGACAAAAGGAACCAGCCACGGTTTATTCCTTCGTTGCACTGATTTTCAGCTGGCTCATTTGCATATATTCACAACATATATATTAGCAGCAGTAGTAGTTCCGAGTGAGGAACCCTTGATTTCACATCTACCGTCTCTCTGTAGTTACCATATATCACTTGAGTCATTTGTAAGCTCCCATAATTGAGATATTTTTACAAACCGAGTGTAATTGACAAGATGTATTGGCGAAATGTGCGCCCCTTTGCGAGTAATTTGAACCTTAATTATTATTTAATTTTTTTTTCGTAGCACTAAAGCCGTACCAGTATAGTAATTTTAGTAGCAAGTAATGAAACTAAACGTGTCCGAACAGCAACACTTTTGTAGATTACTAAATCCTTTGTCCGGATACTTATTACTTACTAGTCGACTAAAATACTATACTGTTGCGAACAAGGCTTTACGGCATGTTTCGACTATACATCTATAGAAAAACGTAGTATTTTCTTTGAAATTTCTTAAAAAAACAGCTATAATACTCTGTAGATCAAGGATAGGCAACGCATCTGAATTGCTAATGTCTATAGGCAGCGGTCGCTACGCTATTTCAGCCACTTAATAATATAAAAAAAATATATGTATTGTATACATTGTATTGTATACATAGGTGTTTTGGCAAAGAATACATACGAATAAATGCTTGTTTTTAGGTTATAGAAAGTTCTGGAACCAATGCTTTCGTAAGAACGTGTTGTTACAAGTAACTATTATATTAGACACGGTTGAATAGATTTTATGTTTGCCGTTTTAAGTTATTGTATTGTAGTCATAAAAGGAGAGATCAAAGGTTATATTGCAAGAGGAGTAATGCGGCAGATGGATAGATTATGCAATACTAGCTGTAGTCCGCGACTTCGTTCGCGCGGAGTTAAAAAAAATAGCCTATGTTATTCGAGGATAATGTAGCTTTCTATTGGTGAAAGAATTTTTGAAATCGGTACAGTAGTTCTTGAGTTATTCAATATATACAAAAACATAAATCTTTCTATCTTTATAATACAGTCAAACTTTAATAAACGAGAACTTGATAAGAAACCCCTATATATATACCCCTATCCAGGTTCGCCTGTATTACCATGGATCAGGTAATCGTCAGTATGAAGCCATCAAAAAAGGGCAGTTTTGACGGAGTTCTACTAGAGACGAGGAAGTGATTACATATAAGAGGCTATATCTAACATTTCTTCAAATTCATTTTTTCTGATCTTACGTCTTCAAGTACGATAGTTAAGTCATTTCTCTAGTTAAAATAAATAAAAGCCCACATCGATTTCCCGCCGATAAGATTAAGTCATTCGTGTAAAGTCGTAAACTCTTTGTCTAGTTGGCGATAAATTTCAAAGATTAGTATTTTATTGTTTTTTTACTGCCAATTGAGGTAGTGTGTACTTCGCCTTATAAACAGTACCGGAGACTAGACAGTAAATTATGATTCTGTTGTTTAAGAACCGAAATAATTTGTTTTATACTCTTTTGTGTGTAAAATCACGAAAATATAAATCCGAATGACTATAAAATTTATTTAATCTGTGTCATATCTAATTTAAAAAGTATAAAAATAGAAAGTAGAGATTAGAATCTAAGCCTTAAAGATTATTTGTGAACAAACAATAAATACAGTTAAACCTCGATAACCGAGAAACCTCTATAAGTGAGACAAATATCGCGGTCCCTTGGACTATCGCTTATCTAGTAACTGTAACATAAAATGTTTTGTATTTCTCGCTTATATTAGCAGAGATATAAATGTGTTAGATGTGGAATACACATATCTATGGCGACATATTTTGCGTTAACGTTATTTAAAATTGGACAGTTCTAGCTGAGACTAGGCCTAGTGTAGGCTAATCTCGACGCGGTAGGAGATAAGGGGACTTAACGCTGCAAAACTGTGACTTTAGTAGCCAACGTACTAAAGCCTTGTACGCACTAGGATAATATTTTAGTCGAGTAGCATGTAGCAAGTATTCGAACAAAGGATTGAATGATTGGGAACAGTAGTAAATTATTTGTTCGGATAAATGCTACTTGCTTCTGGACTAAATTACTATCCTGGTGCGAACAAGGCTTTAGTGATGTCTTGTGAAGGACTACGATTTTGGTCTATCATTATTGAGACAACAAAATAGTACTAATACTAATGCTTAGAGAAGAGCATCTTATTTCACATCTCATTTAAACCAACACATCTTATCGCCTAACTTACTTACTTAAAAAACTTAGAATACAACAATATGGCAAAAGCTTAAACCGGCTACAGACGCTCAGTTTTAACTGTACATTTCAACTGCGCAGTTAAAACTGACATGTGCAGGCAAAACTGAGAACTGTATAGATTAACTATGCAGTTCAAATTGGCGTGTGACGTCAGTTAAAACGGTATCGTTAAAAAACAAAACGTCTTTAGCTGGCTTTAGAGAGTCTTTATCATATTTATGGAAAAATTATATACAGTTTATTTTGTATCAATATTTGTGCAATAGAAACCCCACAATAATAAGTTCTCTAGTAGACTTTCAAATGCAAAGGTAAAGTCAGTAAAGGACTTTTCTCTGGTCTTTGAAGTTTGAAATTAAAGTACATCACTAGTATAAACACCAAGTATATCCGTAGGTGCTATGCACCGTTGCAACGGGCCCATTCTTTACGTCTTAAAGGGGCCAAAATGATAACCCCGACATATCGCCCATTTCCAAGAATGTAAATTCCCGCGTTCTTGTAGACTAATGTAAATTAGCCAAGGCATTTGCAGCCTTATGTACCAGGAAACAAGGGCTATTTATAGTATTAAAGTGTACGCTTGATAATGACAATGTTATGGTTATCATATTTACTAAATTTTCATTTACCTTGGATAAAGGAACCTGTAGTTCAGTGGTTAGGATAAGTCAACAACTCCACTTATTATATGCTTGTGAAATTATCTCTGGTCTATTCAAAATATAAACAACTCTCTGGTATGAGCATTGAAATTGACTATAGACAAATTCAAATAGAATCGAAGATTAACTTTTGGTTTCTATTCGCTTTCATTCAGGGTCTACATAGTTCGACATACTCTGAAATTTACGTACAGCAAGCGACACGAGTATGTCATGTTACGTTCTTCCTTCCCCTAATCTAATGCAGTGATTGTGGCGTCATAACTTTGTGAGCTCGTGTACCTGTCAAGTGTTGGGGCTGCACACCCTCGCCCACGTCACGAGTTACGGCCTCACAGGACTTGTTAACTATACCATAGGCACATGAATGTTAGAACAATTTGATATGGTATTTTTTATTTTTTTTAACGAGTTAGATTGACTTTGTCTACTTTATATTGAGCTCCAACGGTTTATAGACAACTCGTATCAAAGTTGTCTTATCCTTTGCTGGATCTTTGATCAATTAATAAAGTTTTTGATGAAGATATCTCCATAAAAATTCTGTGTTAAAATCCAAAATTCCTTAGAGGCCTGGCTTTTTCATCACCTTTCTTAGCGTTTTCTGCTTATATAAATGATTTTTAATCTAACGCTTCTAACCTCTTTGGTCTTCTTACATCCTTGGCTCCTAGTGCCTTAGAACAGTCGATCCGGTGGATCTAACTTAATCGTGCTCTACTTTTATTGCTCTGTTTTCTATTAACACTTGTTAACAACAACGAAACATTATGATTCTAAAGTTACAATGTTTTAATTACTTTACGAAGGCGCAGTTATTTAATGCTTACATTGTGGCATTTGACAATTGTATCTGTTTGGATAGTTTACAAAGTTTTAAACCAAAACCTTGTTACTAATAGTCAAAACAATAGTAAAAATTTACCATGAAACATATCTTCTTTGAGAACATTTTAACATAGTTAATATTGTCAAGAAACCAGTAGCTATTATAATTTGCGTGTTATAAATAGTATTTAAAACCTCTAAACTATAACAGCTTTTCAATAAATTAACTATAACACTTAAAAAGATTTATATTCTTTTTTTTTATTCTGTGCCTCTTCAAAGTATTAAGCCATTTAAATCCTTTTGTTTATGGACGCTCTAATGTGTTTTGTGACTTCTAGTAGTATAGTAATATAGATTTATATTTCTAAACACTTCTAAATTCACAATAGTCGTTTTTAAGTATACTTTATGGTAAAATCTTTGTTATTCGCTTTAAAGTTTGGCAATAAACTCGCATTGTTTATGGTGGTTCTAATGACAGCTGTCAGTTTGCGGCAGAATATAGTCTGTGGTAAATTAAAACGTGTTAGGTTCTTTATGGTTGATTGGGCTATTTTTCGCGCTTTATATGTACATAATAAAATATTAATGAATGTAGTTTTACGTATGCAAATTTTTTTATATCAATTTGTTATAGGCTCAGATGGATGACAGATTATTTTTCACACATTAGCAATTCTTGGTTTACAAACTTGGTGTTGATTATTTATCCATTCTTTTGTTTTTTGTGGTCATTGACCCTTTGAAATATGATTGATGACGTCACGAATATGTATATCGATGAGATTTTGTTTCTCTCTTCCAAGGATCGAAGTACTTCTATTGATAAAGGATTAACTATTCGAAGTCTCATTGCTTTAACTGACAGAGTCGTTTCTTTCACAAAACTCATCAAAATCAGACATTTAAAGATCTTATCAGACACTCAATATCGCCTTATGTTAACAGTTATCAGTTCTCATAATTGCCCCCCGCGGTGACTCCTTGACCGTTAGACGGAGCCTTTGCTGCGTCACGGTTGATGCCCTTCTTGTGCTTTATGACGCGATTCCAAAACTAGATATACAGCCATCGTTATGTTCTTGTTTATGGTATTTATACCAATGCTACATTGTCTTTTTAATTTCTACTTGAGTTCTCAGTTGCACTGCCAGTTATTTATTTTAGTTCCCTTTGTTTTTTTTATATTATAAAGTGGCAAACGCAGACACCTGGAGTCGGCACCACATTCATCAGACGAAACACGGAAAAGCTTCCATATGACGCCTGTCTTCTGTATGGTCGTGGTATTTCACCGGGCGATCCAATTTGTGCGAAGATGTTGAATCGGGCTCCACTACTATTAATCCCTTCGATGCTGGAGTCGACGCATTTTTATGACTCTATTTAATTTAAGATTTTACTGTTAATATATTATAATACTGTCTCAGGCTCGTACCGCAGAGATCAAATGCGATACTACCGAATAAAAGCGATACATGAATGAAACCATATTCTCATGTGAGATGAACCAAGATAATAATTCTAGATGAGAGTAATCGTCAGTTATCTGTAAGGAAATCGCTTAATAACCGGCCGAGGGACGGTACGGCACCTGTGGATGCCCTTCCCTCACTGGGACAGCTTTCACTTCCTACGGCGTCGGATGACACCACTGGGTGGCGGTAGGGTAGCATAGATTTCGACAGTTACTAGGACAGGTAGAAATTAGCCAAGTTTCTGCATACCTCTCAGAATAAAACCATTGAATTTCTTTTATTAATAAGGAAAGAACCTCGCCACATTTCAACCTAAAATATTTTTTTTTTATGGATATGTATGGAAATATAATAAAGTGTAAATGGACAAGCATTTATATGCTTTAATACAAATAGCAATGTTAAAAGGATTTCTTGATGCTGTAATGTTATAAAACTTCTTATTATCATCTGCGGAACTACAGACATAGGTGGGCTTGGGCCTGGTCTAGTAAAAGTCTCTATTACTTCTACTTATGGATATTAGCTTGTTTGCAAGCATAAGATTCTGTTATAAAAATATTTCTAATGTAATAATGGTTATCTCGCGGGACTGTCTTTAAGTTATTTTTGTTGATATACTCACCCTTGCTTGACAATGTTGAACCGATACTTTCGACAATTGAAATCGATATTGCTATCTTATTTAATTGCCCCGTTTCGACATCGGCGTTGCCTCAATAAAGTTATTCTAATAATATGAATTGTGTACTATTAATTTATTTATCATTCCTATGATCTAAGCGCTTCTGTAATTTTGATTAAATTCTTATAACTGGTAGTTTTGATAATATATTAGATTTTTTTTACTAAAATTGCAAAGATTGGTTGATATATTTTTTTGTTGTAGTTTTTTATTTTAAATATAAATGTTTTATGGAGAGTGCTCAATTTAACAAAACAATAAATACATTGAACAATAGTTCTTAGTCAATAACAAGCGTGTAATGAATTTCCAGTCAGAATATTACGATAAATTTTTAAAGTTTAGGTCAAGCTCTCTAAGGTCTAGGAATATTCTAGTAAACGAAATGCTAATAATGCTAATTTAACTTAGTTTAGTTACTTTTAGTCGTTTAAGTGTTACTTAAGCAATAACGAAGTATAGTCTTTATGGTGCTTAAATAAGCAAGTAAGCCTTTAATGCCCATTAAACTATACTAAGTATGGCAGTAAAATATGGGTTTACTTTGTTTTTTCTTTATATTAAAAAGCGGCAAACGAGCAAGCGGCCACCTTGAATCGCTGAAATAGCGAAGCGACCGCTGTCCATAGATATCTGCAATTGTAGATGTGTTGCCTACCCTTAATCTACGGAGGAGGAGACGCACAGACTGAGGATAATGCCTTTCCCTACCCGTCCCGTCCCCTGCCAAATCCACTTCCACAAATTTAACTTAGTTTAGTACCCACGTTAATTCGTTTAAGTGTTACTTAAGCAGTAACGTAGTTATAGTCTTTATCAAGCTAAGTCCACGATAAAGTCCTTAAAACCCATTAAACTGTACTAAGTATGGCAGTAAGATAGGGATTAACTTTATTTACATAAGCTCAAAAGTATCGGCTTTATTATGAAACAAATAAATTATCAAATCTTTTCTCTTTACCTTTTCAATAAATACAGATTTTATCTTCTAATTTAAGTATTATGTTATACTGACGGTAGTTTACAAATATTTACCGCCGCGTCGTATGTGGGTAGTCGGAATTTTGATTACTACGGCCGCTAGGTGTCGCTTCTAAGCGCCGCCATATTGACGCGTAAGATTTATCACCTCTCATACAATGACGTTAACTAATAACACTAGATCAAAATGTCGTCATTTTTTAATTGAGTTTACACGCACATTGATTGCTTTATTAGTCATTTATTTTTTTATAAACTACCCACGTTTGTGTTACCTTCTATTAGTTTGCTTCTTTCACTTTTAGTTTGCCTTATATTGTAGAGCTGTAAAATTGTAAGAGGTTCCAATTTGGACTTATTTAGAAAAAGGTCAAAATAGTCTTGTATGTATGCAAAATTGACCCTATAGGCAATAGTCTAGATGCTTTCTAGCTTTAAAATAGATTCATAAGTTTAAAAAAAAAATGCGTCGGCTTGCTAAAAATAATTATCATACGTATTTTGATTTTCTCCTTAGACCTTTTATAATCAAGATTTCAATTAATAAATGTTTGTGGATATGCAGATATAATTAATTTTAGAATAATAATGCTTTCTCTGGATTTATAGTTTGTTAGTTTGCCGCGGGCTCTGCGATATAATTTGTACAGGCTCATCTCTCAACGTGGGTGTTCTGTGTTGAAACTGAATGCAGTTAAGTAACGTACCACCAACAATCTGTGTCTATAGATAATTAGGAATCATGTCTATCAAAAAACTTATAACATCAAAATTATAAAACTGGCAATGACGTTCGATATCTCATACGTGAGAAGCACATGACTTATCGAATGTCATTGTCAGTTTCATTTTTGTCGATTCCATCAGCGATATCTCCAATAGAAAGATACTTTAGTAACCCCTCAGATGTTTACTGGACTATTTTATCCATGCGAAGTCAGGGCGCATCAGCAGTATAATAAAATTCAGTAACAAATTCATCGATCAATCTCAGCCAACTCATCGACTTAAATTTATAATTAGCACAAGTCGACGTCCAGCCACAACGACGGTCGACGTATGAGTGATTTAAAACTCCGAACACAGCTGTCATCGACTTAATTAAATATGGCGGCTGCGCAGACAAAATATGTTATCCTATACAAGTTAATTTGCTAACATTTCACATGTAGTAATTAATTTTAACCAGAATTACTTATCTAATATTTGAAGCTACTTATTGAGATGTGATTCGATTTATTTATAATTAAAGATGACGAAATCTAGTCTCTAATTAGTGTTTGGAATATATGGCTTCTTACAAAAAAGGTTTGATGCTCTAAATAGGCAAAGAGTATTATAATTATATGTAAATCGGTACTGTAAAGAAAGATGTAATTTTACCTCCTAAACAAAAACATCAATAAATATTAAATCAAAAGGAAATTGGACCTTGTAAAAGCTAATAAAACGTCATTGGTAGAGAATAAGTCAACGGCGCTAGTGGGCATGTTGCTTCAACGCTGTCAGCGCTGACGGGGACAAAGCGCTCGTCCGCTGCATGTTAGACGGCGTGTGTCAACAGCGCAGCGCTTTCTCCGCTTGATGTTTACGATTACTTGACATCGATGTGGCGGGAAATTGTTTTGATTATTGCCATATTTATTTATATCGCTTGCAAAATAGAGTTTTGTAAAATAAAATGAGTTAATTTTTTTTCTAAGATCTTTATGATAATTATAATAAATAACATTGATTATGGGAAATAATTTCTACAGGATTTTTTATTAAAATATTTTTTCCCTCCAAATTCACTGTCAAATAGGCAGGTACTTTTTGAATTCAGCTAAACGTAAGTAGTCGTTACTATCGTCCAAAAGGTAGAGGTTAAGACTAAAATTAATGTGTAATAATAACTCGGAGGAGTGTTCGTACAAAGCCATAGTTAATTGCACGGGCGACACGCGTCGTTCAACGCCTAATTTAGTCATAACACCTTCCGCATAACCTAGTCAAAGTACTCCGCCTCCTTGACGTTTAACACTCTCGTTTGTCTGTTTGTATGTTTGTCCGTCTGCCACTTATCCCACGTTTCTCAGAACTACACTGCATTTAGACACAGCAATCTTGATTAACACCTTATTTAAACTAGAAACAACATGACATTGGTACGGAGTGTGTTTTGACGTTGCCAACACGGCGCGTCTTTTATTAGTTCTGTTATGTCTGTGTGCAAATCTAATACTAAGTTATGTGAGTAATCAATTTTATTACAAAGTACCACAATGATATAATAATGTTAACACAATATTTTCAATTTTTTTATTCACAAATATTGGAAGAAATAAGTATGTATTAATTTTATTCCCAGGACAAAGAAGGGATTTTTACGCCTACTAAAATGACCATTTCTTTTCTCATATATTGTAGAACACAAAATTGATGCAAACTGAACCTTCCTACAAGTGAAACTATTATGCAGATTAAAAAGCACTAAAGGTAACTACTAGGTTTTGATTTATTGAGGTGAAATTAGCATAATAGTTGCTTAAATATTACAGCTACGTCAATTAATTATGAAATCATATCGTTTTATTCAATTGAAGTGTATTAATATTTGGTATAAAGCTAATATTAGTTGCTGTCACCTAGCGCGTACAATGGCGTGGCCAATTTGTTGATGCCGGAACCTCAGGGGCCGAGTCCTGGGATCGGGAACTTAAAGCCAAGCGTGCAGAGCTGGTGCCACCTAGTGTCATAGTGAAAGTTCGCTCGAAGCGTTTTAATCATCGAACTATTATTCCCACGATTTAATAATTACCGTATTTGTTTTTATTTATATTAATTTGTGTCATCTCTGTGAACTAATTAGTGCAGATTTTAGTAAGGAAATGAGTCATGGAAGTTTCTAGATGGTAATCGAGATTCTAAATCTTGATAAAGTTGTATAGTTATTTCTATAGTGTCAATCATAGACATAACAATAGAGTAATTAATTAAAACACAGCTTAACTCACGTTTAGTTCGGTTCGGTTCGGTTTAATAAATTTATAACAATAGAGTTATATGTACCACAGTACTAAATGTTATGGATGTTCTAGACAGGTATTATATTTTAGATCTGTCTGCCGATTTATATAACTATGGTCAAGTGTCAGTTACGTATAATCCTTCTGACATTTGTGTCTGGAACTATGGTGCTCAATCTTTACTGATTTTATAATAAAAGGAGGTAAATATGATAACTAACCAATATCATTACATTATTTTTAAGATATGCTGAAAAAAGGGTAAATTCAAAAATGACGGCTGATAGAAGGCAGGCGTGAAATGGGAGCAATTCAGTGTTTCGCCTGAAGAGTGTGGTGCCGGAGGACTAATTTTAGTCCACTCTCCCTATCCTTTTCGAATAGGGTAATGACGGGAAGGGGAAGTGGATATGGCGGAGGAGGTGACGCACAGCAAGAGGAATTATCCTCTTGATGTCCATCTCCTCCTCCGTAGATTAAGGGTAGGCAACTCATCTGCAGTTACAGATGTCTGTGGGCCGCGGTCGCATCGCTATTTCGGTGAATCCAGGTGGCCGCTTGCTTGTTTGCCACTTTATAATATTTAAAAAAAAATAGGGAAGTATAAAGGAGTAATACATACTGTGCCGACCCTTCATAGAGACAAGGGCATGATGATGAATCGGTCGAAGAAAATCTGTGCAAAAATAAGCCTTCCAATAAACAGACTTTTTCACTCTCAACAAACTTTTTAACCATCTCTCTCAATCTCTCCAAAATAACAAAGATAATATTTTAATACAGTCGTCAGGAGTTAAAATTCACGGCTAGACTAACTAGGATTACAGAAGAGAAGAGGATGGTGGATCCTTTACTAGTATCCAGTTTGAGAAACACAGTACAGTCTAGCCCAGTTAAGCAAGGCCGACAGCCGACGCCGTTCTTTGTTCTCTGATCCACGCAAAAAACTATTTGCCGAGCCATTTTGCGTGCTACGCTAATTGGGGTTAAGAGGATTACAAATAACTCGCACGATCGTGATCCGTGCTATGATTAAGTATTACATAGTCTTAAAAATACGCAATTGTGATGTAGTAAGTAAATGCTGGCCGCGATTTCCAAATTGTAGCTTTCCAACAGTGAAAGATTCAAATAGGTTGTTGATAATGACAGTTTTGGAGACAAACAAACGTGATCTCAAATGAAAAATGAAAAA
>QDHC01002140.1:119772-134201 GCA_013186455.1 Papilio dardanus tibullus
ACGAAAATACTAGTGTTAACTATCATTAAATCAATCTTATGAACATATCTTACTGTTTTTATTTAGTAAATGTTAAGTATTTTAGTACTGGGTTATGTTTTCTATAGGGCGTCCCTCAAGGATCCATGTTAGGACCACTGCTAATTCATAAAATATTTTGTTTATTTCAATAGCTATAAACAATATAAAGGATTTGTAATATATGAAAAAGTAATTTCTCTGCTAAGAAATTAAATATAATGATGATTTGATTTCTTTAAAGATTTTGTAATATATTTGATTTTACCCTGTTTTTAGATAAATTTTAGTTTAAGTGAGTTCTTTTAAATTTTGTACAATATATGATAAAGCGAATTTAGAATAAAAAATAGATTCTCAATAAATATCAGTCAATCGAAAATACGTAATATAAAGAGCACTAAGTATAGCCTCATATTTTTAGATAGACATTTATAATTTTACTTTTTTATAGAAGGGTAAAAGTTTATGTAACCACTAGATATAGTCAAACCTTGATAAGTGAGTCATTCTCTGGTCCCGACGACCTACCTACATAAGCGAGAAACTTTGATCAGAGAGATACCTTTATAAACGAGACAAATATTGGATTCTAGCTTATCAAGTTTGGACTGTAGACGTCTACAAGCAAATAACCACCAAACTTATTTCATATTACAAGGTGGAAAATAAGCAAACCACCTGATGTAACTAAAAAAGCTTAAACTCCCATAAATGCTTCTGACAGGGGAGGGGATACAGAAAAGGGATCTTTTTTTCCCTTCTATGTTTTTATGTTTTTCTATTATAATATAAATTTTTAAAACTTTAATTTCATTGTTCATTTTCTGCTATATTTTAATATGTATATGTTTAGAATTCCATTGCATTTATATTTTATTTACAACTAGCGTTTGACCCCGATCCCACCTATGTTAAATGGTCAAAAAGTAGATAGTATATGTTAATTTAGTAAAATACTAAAATCACTGAGTAACATGGGCTATATTTTCGGATCAAGTCATTAAAGCCTTGTTCGCACCTGGATAGTATTTTAGTCGAGTAGCAAATAGCATTTATCCGAACAAAGGATTTACTAATGATCGGACTCGTTTAAGCGTAAATCTACGCACTAGGGTAATCATTTAGTAACTAAACGTGTCCGAACAGCAACATTTTAGTAGAATAGATTAGTAAATCCTTTGTTCGGATACTTGCTACTTGTTACTCGACTGAAATACTATCCGAGTGCGTAGGCTTAACAGCTAGTTTAATAAAATAAATTAATAATGCATGTATTCAAGTAGAATTCATTAAGTATACAATATTTTATATACAAATAGTTCAACAGCCGGGCGCGGATACGAGATGCATATGTTCACCGTTCTCAGTAGGAGAAGTCAGTCGATGACGGAGGATGAACGATGCCACCACCCTGGCTACCTGGATACATTTGACATGGCAACATTATTATGATGTATTTAATGGAAAAGCGAAATTTAAGAGTGTTACGGGTATTGATTTAATCTAAAAAAAAGTATTTTACCTCTCCGGGCGTGTCCTCGTGCACGGCGTGTCCGCATCTCGTCAACACTTGCATTTGGAACTTGCCTGTAAATTTAACATACCATCCGTTCATATAAAGATTCGCATTTATAACAGAATTACATTAAAAATAAACGTTCAAGTTGTCCTTCAAGGGAACTTTGCCCTAAGGCCTTGTTCGCACCAGGATAGTATTTTAGTCAAGTAGCAAGTAGCATTTATTTGAACAAAGGATTTACTACTGTTTGGACTCGTTTAAGCCTAAACCTACGCACTAGGGTAGTAATTTAGTAACTAAACTTATCCGAACAGCAACATTTTAGTAGAATATATTAGAAAATCCTTTGTTCGGATAAATGTTAATTGCTACTTGACTAAAATACTATCCTAGTGTGTATGAGGCATAAGACTTGGACCTAGCGCGTTCCTCTATCTGCAGTTCAAAGTAAACTGTATTGTACTGTACCCTGTTGTAGTCCTTACCCTGCTCTAGCCCTAAGCCCACTCAAGTTCTTACCCTGATCTAGTACTTACCTATCTCTAGTCCTTACCCTGATAACGTCCTTACTCTGCTGTATTCCTTACCCTGACCTAGTCCTTACCCCGATCTATTCCTTACCCGCTATAGTCCTTACCCTGCTGTAGTCCTTACCCCGCTATAGTCACTACCATGCTAGTCCTTACCCTGCATCTGTCCGACTGTGAGTTCCCTGTCGAGGCCATCGACGGAGGCGAGCAGCAGCAGGCGCGGCGCGCGCGTGTGCAGGAAGGCGGCGGATAAACCTCCGAACCAACCCTCCCAGTGCCGCTCCGTGCGGGACAACTCGATACGCCATTTGTATCTACATTTTAAAACAAAGCGCTTGTCCTAATGTCCAGATTACTCAAAGTACGTTAGCTACGAAGCGATTCTATAGCGAACATAAAAAATGTATGTAACTGACAATGACGTTCGATATCTCACAGGTGACAAGCACATGACTTATGAAAGTCAATGTCAGTTTCATACATTTTGTCGATTCCATCCTCGATATCGCCAATCGAAAATTACTTTGGAATATCCCCCCTGGTCTATTACTTTATTAAATAATCAGTGTGAACACTAACTGACATGGGTACTAGCAACAGTCAACACTTTATGCTAGTTGTTTGGGTAACTGTACTATGGTATGACCCAGGCGCTAGGACCAAAGTCAAAACAAAGGCTTTCGAACAATACAATATTGGAAAGACTGTCTATACTAATATTATAAAGAGAGAAACTTTGTATTTTATTTTGTATTGAAATAACTCAAGAACTAGTGGGCCGATTTTAAAAAAAATTTCACCATTAGAAAGCTACATTATCCCCGAGTAACATATGCTATATTATTTAATATCACGCGAACGAAGTCGCGCACAACAGCTAGTGTAATATAAAGTGACTATTATAGTTTCTCAAAGTTCATAATTATATCCACTCTTAGAAAGCCTTGCAACTGGTTTGCATTGTACGAGTATATGTAATTAAATTCATTTACAGTCGAACCTAGATAAGAAGAGTACATGGGACCACAATATTTGCCTCGCTTATTGAGGTTTCTCGCTTATCCAGCTTTGACTACATGTAAAATTATGGTCTATGATCTAAAACTGGTATACCAAAAAAATATCTATATTCAATACTCATGAAATAAATCATTTATCTTCTACAAATTAATCAGAACACTTACTTCATAGAGGCACCATCACCGACTGCATTAGGAACCGCGAAAGTACCACTTTGTTTTCCTGTAGAGTCTGATTTCACTAACTTTGCACTACTGGCTTCATTACTGCCTCCAGCAACTTCACTCGAGTCCATCCGAGGCTTCCCACTGTCTTCATTCTCCGAGTTGGTTGAATCAGTTCTAGACAGTTTTGTACTTTCTTCTGTCGAGTCTGATCTTGACAGTTTAGCACCGTCTTCAGTTTTTGACAGTTTTGTACTATCTTCCTCCATTGTCGATAGTTTTCTGTCTTCAGTTGAATCCATTTGTGCTAATTTCGCACTGACTTCATCAGTAGAGTCCGTTCTGGACAGTTTTGCTCCATCTTCTTCCATTCTTAGTGTTGTTTCTTCAGTCGAGTCCATTCTAGTCAGTTGTGTACTGTCTTCGTTTAAAGAGTTATTCCTAGATAGTTTAGATTCACTGGCTTCGCTCGTATCACTCTCTTCATCACTTTCCTCGGTGATGCAGTTGACGTGTGTGCCGTGCCGCGCGGGTTCGGGCGCGCGCGCTTCCTCTTTTTTATATGTGTCCACTTCGTTTATCGCCAACTTACCCGTTTGTACACTGTAATAGGTTTTTTCTTAGAATTAATATCTGCTATTAGTTTAAAACCTAAACACTTGTACTCACCAGGATAGTATTTTAGACGAGTAACAAATAGCAAATATCCGAACGAAGGATTTACTAATTTGATCCACTAAAATGTTGTTATTCGGACACGTTTAGTTACTAACTTACTATCTTAGTGCGTAGGTTTAGGCTTAAACGAGTCGGAACAGTAGTAAATCCTGGGTACAGATAAATGCTACTTGCTACTCGACTAAAATACTATCCTGGACGAACAAGGCCTAAAGCATTTTATTAACCACTAAATTAGAGCATCGGTAGCTCAACGGTTTAGCTCTTGACTTGTAAACTGCAGGTCCCGAGTTCGAATCCCGCCATGTACCAATGTGTTTTTCCATTTTCATTTATGTACAAATTTACCCGACGCTTTTAGGTGAAGGAAAACATTGTGATGTCTGCACATATCGTCGAAGAAATTCAAAGATATGTGTGAAGGTTCGCAAAGGAGCCAATCATGGGTTGCACCTTACCTTACCTTTACCACTAAATTCTGTGGTAACTTAAATTGGGGATGTTTACACATTCACACTGATTATAATTGAATATAAAAATTGATTAACAAATAAAAAGTACTTATTAAATTTTATTTTTTTGTTTTAGTTATTATTTAGCTGAAACACTCACTTTAAAATCTGACTGGGCATCGAAACTTTAGCCGATTCTAAATTCCTCACTTGACCACTTCGGATACTGTAATAAAAACATGCATTTAATTTTATTCATAGTTATAATTCTAATTTATATTTATTTTTTTCAATTATCCTAGTTTAACTCACCACCACTCTATAGCGTGTTCAATACTTTTGAAATGTGTAGGTCTACCTCTTAGAAAACCTTGCATACTGGCCAAAGATTCCATTGCCGTACCTAGAAAATTATTTAAATCAGCTTTAAATTAAATATAATATAACTACAGTACAAAAACTACGAAACATTTAGAAGCATTTAATTAACAAAAGATTAATTAAACCAGGTAGAGTCTATACTAATATTATAAAGAGGAAAACTTTGTTTTTCTGTATGTTTTGAAATAACTCAAGAAGTATTATGCCGATTTAAACAAATCTTTCACCATTAGATAGCTACATTATCCCCAAGTAACAGAGTATAATTTTTTAATTCCACTCGGACGAAGTCTCGAACAGCTAGTATTATAAATGAATTAAGGTAAATACCCTCAACAACATCAATAACCGCAAGTCCGTGTATGTATTGCTCAATGATAGGAGAATGTGCAGCTCTTACTGCAATCGCACCCCCCATCGAGTGACCCAGTAATATAATAGGGGGTGGTTCTTCATCATACAACTTTTGTATCACTTGTTCTACATCCCTGTAGAGAAAGTTTAACCATTCAGAAACTGAGAAAACGGCGAAAAACATTCACATTTGCAAGCATTGCTGACCTATCTAAACTAATATTATAAAGTTAAAAGATTTTTATTTAGTACATATTGAAATAACTAAAGAACTGGGCCAAATTCAAAATTCTTTCATCTATTGAAAGCTATATTATCACTATGTAGGTTATATAATTTACGGGGACAAAATCAAGAGTAACTGGCAGTAATCAATAAAGAAAGGGATGCATATAAAGAATATCCTTTCCCCACCAAATTTACATCCCTTCCTATTCTAGGGGGTGTAAAGGGATGTAAGGGGAGGAAACAGCATAATATACTGTGCACCTTGCCTCACAATAATACTTATAACCCTAAGGCCTAGACCTTAGACCCTTAGACCTAGTTCTTGATAAAAATGGACTCATGCCGAAGCTAAATCTCCGTTTTTCTCATGAACTCGGTCTAAGGTGGTCTAGGTATCCAGCCTTTTGTTATCAATATACTACGAGTTTGAACCAAGAGATTCAAATCATCGTTCCTCGTACAGCAAAAGCTTGGAATGAGTTGACTGCCTCTGTTTTTCCGTCCAAGTATGATGTAGGGGCCTTCAAAAGGAGAGTGAATAGGCATTTACAGAGCTAGCGCGTAACACCTTTTGACCACGTCTTCGCTTAACATTAGGTGGGATTGTGGTTAAGCGCTGACTTATAAAACATACAAAAAAAAATTAAGTCGTAGGGTAAATGTCTTATTTGTTTATGTGCCTTACCTGACTAATGTTTCAATGCTCAAATCATCAGGTTCTTTTACTTTAGTCTCACCGTGACCTCTGATATCCATAGACACAACCTGACAGTGGATCATATTTGTTATTTCTTCCTAAAACAGATAATTAATTTATATTTATGTAAACATTAAAACTTATAACACAATTTTTATCATTCTTTTTATCGGTTACCGTCTTATTATGTGGCAAAAGAACTATAAACAGTTATGACCTAATTTAAAACTATTATGGCCAAATTAACACATTAAATGCCGAGAGGGAGAAAAAAAATAGTAGCACAGAAAGTATAGTTAAAACTGTGCATGTAGTGTTTGAAGTTACTTACAGTAAACAATGACCAGCTAAGACCAGAGTATCCTCCACCATGTAGGGTAAATATCCTCGGACGTGATGGATGATCAGGTTCCGGAGATAGGTATACCCTGAATGTACCAGCTTCTGTTTCTACGTCTACGTATTTATCGAAGTACTGCCTCCAAGAGACTGGAGAATAATCTTTGCGACGAGATGTACCGAACGGAGCTAATCTGGTAGAATAACATGAAAATTGCATTATACAATCGGAATCTAATTATGAGTTTTATATTGTGGATTACCAGCAATATTTAATTAAATTGAGATTAAGAAACTTTCTGAGGGCAAAGTAAAGTATGTATAACAATACAGAAAGTAAAAATTAATAACAAAAATGGGTGTTATAAACTTACTTTGCAATACCCGATGATCTTGGTACACGGGGCGGCAATTTATTTTTCATGATAGATTTTTGTAGAGAAGACATTTTTTATAGATCTTATAATTTTATTCAGTTATTAATGTTACGAAAAGAATGGTAAATATATATTTTAATAAGATTCAGATTATACGAATACTTCACCACAACAACACACCGACATTTTGTTTTTTGGTTGTCAAAAGTTGTCATTTCCGTACTTTTCTGTCGATGTCAAAGTTTAAAACTGTTGTGCCAATTTGTTTTAAAATATTAAAAATTCTATTTTTTGTGAATTTCAGTTAATAAATCTTGGTATTGGTACACTGTATATTTGGAATAATATAAATGTAATACTTACTTTTTTCAACGTCGTAAATTTCATAGAATCAAATTACAAAACAAATGTTTTTATGACTCTAATGCTTTAAACGAGACACATCCGATTTGAAGAAAAGTCAATCAAAAAAAAAGAGGTCGAAAATAAATATGTCAAACAGCAACAGTAAATTGGATAAATGCTATTTACAGATTTTCGAATGCAAATGTGTAAAAACAGTAGTGTTCATATTATTATGTGATTTATACTAAAAACTGCAAGTGATATAAATTTTGTCAAACATGGATTTTGAGAAAATATGTCGAATTTGCCTCGAATCCGAACAAAAAGAAAAATACGACATTTACACCAATATTTATGTTAAAACAAATACGTTATACGTTGAAATGCTTTTAAACTGTACAAAAATTAATGTTCGTATAATTTAACTACTATTTTATCGAATGATTTCAACTCTGTTCTAGTAATCAAAAAAATTAAAATCTTTATTTTTTTAGCCATGTAAAGATGATGGATTACCCAATTTAATCTGTAAAGACTGCACCAGACAGCTAAAACGGGCATATACATTTAATATACAATGTGAACAAAGTGATAAAAAACTAAGATCGCATTTAAAACACAAACAAATTAATATATGGAAAGAAGTCACTGGCGACTATAATATAAAAGTTGAGAATTTAAATGAAAACAATGGATTACAAAATACAGACAAATCTAATGACCTGATAAAATCAGATGATGCAATTAAAATTGGTAAGATATGGACTGTTGTATGCAACTTTGTCTGTGTGGAATAAAAAAATATTGCCTATGTTACAAGGGGATAATGTAGTTTTCTAATGGTGAAAGATTTTTTTAAATCGGCCCAGTAATTCTTGAGTTATTTCAATAAATACAAAAATACAAAGTTTTCTTCTTTATATTAGTAAAGATAAAGTGTAAGTAAAACCACAATAAAGCACTAGCTTACGCAATTAAATGTGTTGAAAAATATTCTTTAAACTGATGGCAGATAAAAACTCTAAGAACAAAAAGTTTTATTGTGTTAGAGCCCGCTTCAACATCTTCACACGAATTGTCCGGCTCGTCTGGTGAAATACCACAACCACACCGAAGACAGGTGTGAAATGGAAGCAATTTCATGTTTCGTCTCATGAGTGTGGTGCCGGAGCCCTAATTATAGTCTACTTTCCCTAGGATAGGAATCCTTTTTATAAGGAAATTACGGGAAGGAGGATATGGCAGGGGAGGGGACATATAGCAAGAGGTATTATCCTCCGCTGTGTCCTCCTCCGTAAATTAAGGGTAGGCAATGCATCTGCAATTGCAGATGTCTATAAGTAGTAGTCACTTCGCTATTTCAGTGAATCCAATTGCCCACTGGGTTGTTTCCCACTCTATGATATTAAAAAAAATAATAATAAATGATCTTTTGGTAGTTGATTAAAAAGTATTTCAATTTTAAATTATATATTTACAAAAAAAGGAAAATATAGAAGATTTTTTGAGATTTATATTTTTTATTTGTGTTTTTAGAGCCAGAGTACAAAGTTGAAGATGAAGAGTGTTGGGATGCTGATGATGATAACTTGATGCTGAATGAAATCAAGTCTAAAAGGGAATCTATAGGTAACTTATATAAAAAAAATAACATAAACTATGCTAAAGCTATAAAAAAAAAATAATTATTGTTTATTTGGTATTTTATTATACAGATGATTTAAATGGAGAACAACCTAAAAAGAAAAAAGGTAAAAGAAAGAAAAGTAAGTATTAAAAAATAAAAGATAATTTTAAGAATGTTTTTGGTTTATTAAACTTGTAACTTGTTTAACAGTTATACATAACTAAAGCATAAAAATTAATAAAGAAAAACTTTAACACTAATTAAGATATTTTTCAATGGTTTGATATTTATCAGACCAATTTATAATATTTTAGTTTATTATTTTGTAAATGTAGTCGAACCTGGATTAGTGAGAAACCTCTATAAGCGAGAATCACTGTGTGGTCTCAAGATATAATATCCTTAAGCGAGAAACTCGGAATAAAGAGAATCCTTTTTAAGCGCGTCATATAATGGGGTCCCGTGGACTCTTATATACGCTTATATAGGTTCCACTGTACTAACATTTTCATCATTTTTTACACAGATAGTGAAACTATATCAGACGAGAGACAAATACCAGAGAGTAAATTACCTCATCAATGTGAAGTTTGTGGTAAATTTCTAAGTACAAAGAGTAATTTGAAAGCTCACAAAATATGTCACAGCGATTTGAGACCTTATAAATGTGATAAATGTCCTTCTGCATTTAGGTAAGAAATGTATCCGAGTCTTTTTTTTGTGTTTTTTTAGTAACAACAAGTAAAGTATTATTGTAGTTTTCTATACATAAACTGTAGTCGGTGGTAATCTTTAAATGTGCCCTAATCTATACTAATATTATAAAGAGGAAAAACTACTCTCAAACTCAAAAAATACTGGGCCGATTTAACAAAAAAATCACTATTAAATAGCTACATTATCCCCGAGTAACATAGGCTATATTTTTCTATTCCGTGCGTACGAAGTTGTGAGCAGATCTATAACCTTCTAAAACTGCAAGCTATTTTGACTTCTAAGTACATACTAATAAAGTGTATAATTGCATAATTTATTATAAACAATGCGAGCTATCTTCGCTTTTATGAATAGAGCAATAAGGTCTATAATTGTGTATTACAGAGGTCATAGTACACTCAGCCAACACAAGAAGCTGCACACGGGCGAGACGCCCTACCACTGTGAATACTGCCCGAAGAAGTTCAGTCGACGGACCGGACTCGTTAATCATATTAGGATGCATACTGGTATGAATTTTTATATTAATCTGTACTTATATTATTAATGGGAAAGTTATTATGGATGGATTTTTGAAGTGTTTTATAATACAAACGAGCAAGTGTCCACCTGCATTTGCTGAAAAATCCGTAGCGACCCCTGCCAATAGACATCTGCAATTGCAAATGCGTTGCCTACCCTTAATCTATGGAGGAGACTCACAGCAAGAGGTTAATATCTCTTCCTATGGGTCCCCTTCCCATCATTTCGTTATAAGTAATCTCCCGAACGGTTCACCGGTTATTGGTGTAATTTGGTAAAAATGTAGAACACAGACTACATACTATGTTTTTTTTATTTATGTGCTGCCAAATTCGCGTGCAACAGCTAGTATCTTCAGTAAAATTATATGTTTAGTACAAAAAAAAACATTATCAAGTAGGGTAGTTTTTATTTTCTATTTATTTTAGGTGAAAAATTATACAGTTGTGATATATGCTTCAAGAGTTTCGTCCAAAGTGCACAATTATCTATACATATGAAGAGACATAAAGGTGATAAACCTTATTTATGTCAGGATTGTGGAAAAGGTATATAAAAGGAATTTCTTATATAAAAAAACAGGGCCGATTTCATTTTTTTTTACCATCAGAAAGCTACATTATCTCTGAGTAACATAGTTTATTTTTTTAATTCCACGCATACAACAATTAGTATACAATACAGGAAAGTAAAACACGTTAGCGTGTTCTATATTGTCTTGTGGCGACATCTAGTTATCTAAAATGTAAAATTTCTATGAGTTTTGTTTTTTTTTCGCAGGTTTTCCGATTAAAGCTGATCTAAAAGTACATCAAAGGATACATAATGGTGAAAAACCATATTCATGTCATATGTGTGAAAAAACTTTTGCTACTTCAGGAAATCTTTCAATACATGTTAGGATACATAATAAAGAAGTTAGGTAAGAAAATCCTTTGACATATTCCCCCTTATTCCGAAAAAAATGTATTTTAAATTATTGCGATACACGAGGACCAATTAGTCGCCAATTATACGATACTGGAGGACACTCGGAACTAAATAATATAGACCAGGGGTCTCATTGGTCCAAAAAATGTATCATAAGAAGTATCAGGAACAATGTTCTGTATTTTGGAATAAATTTTATGAATGTACCAAAAGTAGAAAGTACAACAGTATTAGCGCTGATTCTCGTTTCGAAATAAAGCGGATATAGTTTTGAGAATTAATATTTTATTTAAATTACAAAAGTGTTCTGTTTTCAATTTTATTTTTGGATTAGCGCCATCTATGTTCAATGATAAGGAATTATATCTCTTAGTGTTGCCAGTCTATTTCCAAATATCTCAGTATCACTTTATGTACTAAAAAATACTTTTTTTTAAAATTAAGGATATAAACTATTTTATTAATTTTGGATTTATCTTTTACAGATATAAATGTAAGGAATGTCAACGCGGTTTTGTGACATGCAGCGCGTATAATGTACATTTAAAAAGACATAAAGGTCAAAGAGATTATCATTGCGAGTGCGGGAAAACTTTTTATACATCTTCAGCTTTAAAACAACATAAAGTAGTACATACTGGTGAAAAAAATTATAAATGTAAAATATGTGATAGGAAATTTTCACAATCAAGTCATTTAGGTAGACATTTTAAACGAGATCATGCGAAACAAATACCAGTGCCTTCGGAAAATTATTATAAACTAATTATGCCAGAAACGAATAAAACTTTCGATGTGTTCCAGCAGATGGCGCCAAACGAAAGTGTCAAATGTGAAGGATCATAGTGTTGCCATTTATTAAAATCAATGATTTATTTTTTTAAAACTCAAATGTACAGAAAAGGTCTATTTTAGAACTATGTGTTTAATGTTTTATAAAATCGCCGAATTTTATAATTCTGGTAAAATATTTTAGTTTTGTAATATTTTACCCAAATAAGCCTACCCAAGTTTTTTATTTTTCAGTGAAAGAATTGAAAGTAATCTCTTTGTTGAAGTCAAATGCATCTTCAGTCATGTATTTATTTAATTTATTGTAAAGTACAAGTGTGTAGTAATTAAGTGAAGTTTGTACGAAAATAAATGTTTTGCATCAAATGTATGGGGTTTTTTATATTTTTTTTTCACCATATTGGTAGTAAAAATTCATAATTGTCACTGGCTACAGAATAAAAATGCGTTATTTAATCTGTATCTTTCAAGTCTACTCTTTGATTTTCACTGCAAGTTTTATAACATACTCTTTGTCTGCTATTGGCATTTTTGTGGCATTGTCATCTAAAAGCAGTTTTAGTTCTAGTTTTTTGTTTTTCCTTATTTTTATAAGTTAATAACTCATAATGTTAGGAAATTAATAAAATTAGGATGACAATGGAAAGGAGGATTAAGTTAAAAACACTCAATAGTCACATTACATGTAAAATTTGCCGTGGATACTTCATCGACGCGACTACGGTTACCGAGTGTCTTCATACGTGTTAGTATTCTCAATATATTTATTATTTTATAAATTATTCTTTACTATAATATCATGCTAATAAAGAGCATCTTTCACAGGGGCCGAAAATATCGTACTTTATATGTATCCGTCACTTCTTTGTTTCAAAATTTCACATGTCTATTTGCAGTGTTTGAAACAATTTTCTCACGGATTTTAACTCCAATTACTTAGTTATTAAATATACTCTAGCTTTATTTTCACTCTATAATTGTTGTTAATTTTAGCAGTGCGCATAGAATATTTTTCTACACAAAATATAAACAAATGTTCTACCAAGATGTCTACCAAATTGTATGATTATATATTTTTAACTAAATAACGATATTAAAAACACGCGATTTCTTTACAAAATTATACAGATCTCATATTTTATTTTAAACATTAGAACTGTCTTACTTTAACATGAAAGACACTAAATTATTATCGACCAAAAAGTTTATATGACTTTCTCCCATGTTGCAGTCTGCAAGAGTTGCCTGGTGAAACACTTGGAGGAGAACAACACGTGTCCAACATGCAACATTGTGATCCACCAATCACACCCGCTGCAGTACATCAGCTTTGATAGGACCATGCAGGATATTGTTTATAAATTAGTACCCGATTTACAGGACAGTGAGTTGAAAAGATTTATTTTTTATAAAATCCAACAAATTGTAATCAGATTTGTTGCAAACCAACGTGGTAATGCGGCCAGCGATCTGGGACCCATTTTTTATCTGTAATACTTTTGTACAAATTTAATTTTTTGTTGTTTTTTTTATTTTATTTTAGTTAGAGGTTAGAGAGGTTTTGACCCATGATGGGCTCCATTTTCCGCAACTCCACGACTAGCGCGTATTTTGCGTGAATACACATATCTTTGAATTTCTTCGCCGATGTGTTCAGGTTGCATCACGATGTTTTCCTTCACCTAAGAGCGTCGGTAAATATGTACATATGAAAATCGAAAAAAATATTTTTTTTATTTTAGTTGTAAATATGTTCTGATTAATAATTTTTATAACACTTCTTTTTAAAAAGTCAACACTTTTCCGTGCAGAAAAAAAATACTTAGTGAGAACCACAATAATTCTCCTTATAGGTTTCTGCCTCTGTGTTCCTTGCTTATGGAGATTATCTGCTAGGAATAGAGAATGACTCTCGCTTATAAAGGTTTCTCGCTTATCGAGGTTTAACATTTAATAATTGATATTTTGATTCTAGATGAAATAAAACGTGAGAGAGATTTCTACAGAGCGAAGGGTCTACCTTGTCCAAAGGATGCAGCTCTCGCGGCAGACAAGCCTGGAGCTGGTGACGAGCCTGAACAACCTGATACCACTGATTGTCATAGGAAGGATGAACAGGTAATTATCATACTTGGATAATAATGGATGGATGAAAAACCTGATGTGTTGTGACTGTATGGAAATAGGAAAGGGTTGGGTGATGACAAATATTTGGACATTTAACTAAAGGTGTTTAATTGGAATCTATTTTATTATGTTTACATTTTTTTTTTATTTTTTACTTTAGCCTTGTACACACTAGGATAGTATTTTAGTCAGGTAGCAAGGACCAAGTGTCCGAACAAAGGATTTACTAATCTATTCTACTAAAATGTTGCTGTTCGTAGGTTTAGGCTTAAACGAGTCCGAACAGTTGTAAATCCTTTGTTTAGATTTAATGCTACTTGCTACTCGACTTAAATGCTATCCTGGTGAGAACAAGGCTTAAAATATAGTATCTTTCTATTATGTAATATGTTTTGCATTAAAAGTAATGTTTGATTCTGAAATAAAAGACTTTATTTGTTAGAATATTGTCCTACAATAGATATATAGTCCAACCTGAATAAGCGATAGTAATTTTATGGTCCCGACGAGCTAGATCCGTAAGCGAGAAACTCGAATTAAATAGAAACCCTTATAAGCTAGGCAAATACGATCTCTGTGACTCTCATTTGATTTCATTAAAAAATTGAA